>JAJUPC010000428.1:0-303770 GCA_023614405.1 Avena insularis
CGTTCAGTTACATTGCTGTTGAAATTCACTTCATAAAATCTTTTCTCCAGTTGGGTGGTTACATGAACATGAATTACACGATCTTTGGTCAATGACAATTGTGGTGGTTCTCCATATATGTGGTTTGTGAAAAGCTAAGAACACACACTTTGGGTACCTCTAGTTGTGGTTAATGAAGTGTCGTTGGAATAACTGGAAAATCTTGCTCTGACTCTGTCCTCGGGATGGATGGGGTTATCTCCACACACATATAATGAAAATGGGTGGATCCATAGGTGGATTGTGAAAAACACACCATCTGATGACAACGTTAGATCCATATATTGGTATGAAAAGAACACACATGCAATGACTCCGGTTATTTGTTAAATCAGAAAGAACACACATGCAATAACCTTTGGGTGGATCCGCATACATTCTGAAAAGAACACACATGCAATGACAGTGATTCCTTAGGTGAGTATGTGAAAAGAACACACATTTCAATGACTACGGTTTATTTGACACTAAAAAGAACACACATGCAGTGACACTAGTGGATCCACCGGTGGTATCGAAAAGGCCACACATTCAATGACTTTGGTTGTTATAAAAGGCTTACATGCAATGACACGGTGGATCCATATGTGGATTATTGAAAAGAGCACACATGCAATGACTTGGGGTGGATCCATATGGTATGTGAAAAAGAACACACATGGACAGCTCAGTTTGGTGAGTGAAAAGAACACGCATGCTGATGACAGCGGATTTGATCCCTTGGGTGGATTGTGAAAGAACACTTATGCAATGACAGCGGGTGGATCCATGTATGTAGGGATGTGAAAAGAACACACATGCAATGATGCAGTTGTTGTTAGTGAAATAACACACATGCGGTAACCTTTGGTGGATCATGTAGTCTAAAAAAAAGAACACATTTCAGCATAGTGGATCCATATGTGGTATGTGAAAAGAACACACATTTCAATGGCTTCAGGTTATTTGTTAAATTAAAAAGAACATGCAATGACACCCTATAGTGGATCAAAAGGTGGATTGTGAAAGAGCACACATGCAATGACAGGTGGATCCATATGGTATGTCAAAAGAACACACATACAATGACTCTAGTTATTGTTATTAAAAAGAACACGCAATGACAACTGGTGGATCCATAGGTGGATTTTGAAAAGAACACATGCAATGACCTTTGGTGGTCCATGGCAGGTATATGAAAGAACACGTATAATGACTCACGATTGTTGGTAGTGAAAAGAACTTTTTGGCTATTTTCCTTTAGGTGAATCCATGTTAACCAGTCTCTAAAAGAACACACATTTCAATGACTGCAGTTTGTTGATTACTAGAAAGAACACACATGCAGTGACACTTTGGGTGGATCCATATGTGGATTGTGAAAAGAGCTTTTACATTGACTGCTTTGGTGGATCCATATGTAAGTATGTGAAAGAACACACATGCAATGTATAGTTGTTGTTAGTGAAAAGAACACACATGCAGTAACCTTTGGTGGATCCATAGGTGGAATCTCTGAGAAAAATAACACACATTTAACAATGACACTTTGAGTGGATCCATATGTGGTCATGTAGAAAGAACACACATTTCAATGACTTTTTGGTTGTTGTTACTAAAAAGAACACATGTCTGATATGGTGGATCCATATGTGGATTGTGAAAGAGCACACATGCAGTAACCTTTGGTGGATCTTATATGGTGTCTGAAGGAAGAACACACATGGCGCTGGTTGTTGTTAATTGAAAGAACATATGACTGCAAGCACTTGGTGGATCCATTGGTGGATTATGAAAGAGAGCACACATGCACAATGACCTTGGTTGGATCCATATGTGGGATGTGAAAAGAACACATGCAATGAGTCTGGTTGTTGTTAGTGAAAATATAACACACATGCTGGCAGCCAACCTTTGGTGGATCCATGTGTGGTCTGCAGAAAGAAGAACACACATTTCAACAATGACACTAGTGGATCACATATGTGGTGTATGTGAAAAAGAATACATTTGATGACTCGGTTATTTGTTAGTAAAAAGAACACATGCAATGACTTCAAATGGATCAGGAATTGGATTTAGCAAGTGTTCCATGACTAAGGTTGTTAGTAAAATAACACGTACAATGATACGGTGAATCCATGTGTGGTCTCTGAAGAAACGAACATCTGATAGGCGGCTACGGTTGTTGTTAGTAAAAGGCCACACATCTGATGACACTATGATGGATCCATGTGGATTGTGAAGAACACATACCGTGACACTGGTGGATCCATGGGTGGTATGTGAAAACAGCACACATTTTCAATGACTCCAGTTGTTAGTAAAGAGAACACACATGCAATGACATTAGTGGATCCATGGGTGGATTGTGAAAATAGCACCTCTTATTGAAAACTTGGTGGATCATATGTGGTATGTGAAGAACACTCATTGACTCTGGTTGTTGTTAGTAAAAAGAACACATACAATGATAGTGGTGGATCCTGTAGCATCCCAATTGTCTATAATTGTAATGCTACTTGGTTTATTAATATAATATAAGCTACTTCAACATTATAATTGTTGCATCATCTTTATATCATGCTCAGCATCATCATGCCTCCTTGCATTTTAGGCATCACTCAAAACCCTTACCCAATTTGGTTCTTATCTCATACATTATTAATTGTATTTTACTCTGATATTGTATTGTTTTGGTTCTTGATATATTGTTTAATGCAAGTTGAGTTGGGGCATATCTCTTATTAACTCCTACCACCTTTCTTTCACCACCTTTTATTCACATCAACTTCTAAATATGAGCTTTGTATTTTATTTGGGTTTTCTAGCTCATGTGGGTTAGGATGGATCAATTCTTTCCACATGCTCTCATCTTAGCATCATATTTGTTTTTCACAATAGTGGTTTATAGAGCCACATGGCCCACAACTTGCATGCCTTGTGAGTGGGACCCTTTCTCCTAACTTCCATTTGGATTATCATGGAATTGCTGCTCAGTTGGAATATTTTGTGGGCTTATTAACTACTAGTGGAATATACACTAAATAATTTAATTATAATCAATGTAATTGTCCCATATACTCCCTTGGAATTCTTTCTAAATTCTTTGCTTGGGCCTTACTCCATAATTTGGGATGCATAATAATAATGCCATGAAATATATTGTTTTCACAAAAGTATCAACATGGCATTAAATGTTTTCATAGTATACAACACCACCTTGTCATTTGGATTTATTAGTTCTTGGAGTGGATGTCTCTACCTCTACTTCATGTTTCTTTTGGCCCGATCTTGTTGATCATGCCTAAACCCTGCCACCACATTCTTTTCTTTGGCTAGATCTTGTGGGCTTGGCTTGTGTTTTGTGAAGTCTTGTCCAGATAGAACCTACACCTAATCTACATCCTAGCTAAACCTTTTCCCTCTCTGCTCCAAACCCTAGCTGCATCTCACCCTCTCTCTCGGCCCTCGCTTCTTCCCTACCGTGGCTCCACACGACCATCCCACCCCAACCTAAGCACCTGACCCTAAAAAGCTAAGCCCTAGCAGTGCTTTCCTCCTACCTAGCTCCAACCCTAGCTAGAGCCTCCCCTCTCCTCCTCGTGTCTCCCTCTGCGCCCTAGGGCCCCCACAGAACACCTTACCGTCCTTAGCCTTGGCCGTCCCACTATGACCCCCAGCACCTTGCAGCCTCAGTAAGTGCGTGAGAGGAGGACAAAAAGGTGGCCGAGAGCCACCTTGGCGTCTACCCACCCCGGCATCCCCTCGTCCTGCGCCTCACGCGCCACACCCGGCACCCCTGCACTTCCCTCCAGTCTGGCGAGGCTGGACATCCTCTCTTCCTCTCCACAGGCATCCTTCCTCCTTGAAGCCACTTGTTCATCCGCGCAATCCGTGTGATCGAAGCGGCCACGGCGTGGGGTGGTGAGAGCACAGGAGGACCCTGGCAGCCCTGCGCCAGCCATCCCGAGGAGGAGGACCCAGGCATGAGCCACGCCAGCTCGGCCAGAGCCTAGCTCGGCGGTCTACACGCCAAATCCGGCGATCGCCCTGCCGAACCCAATACCAGAGCATCCTCGGTGAGCCCACCGCATCCTAATGCAGCCGCCTCGGCCGTTGCACGAGTCGCGCCGGACCGTCGATGAGCGCCCTCGTGTAGCCGTAATAGCGTTAGATTCGTGCGCCCTCGCTTCACGCGTAAACCCTATCCGCCCGCCCGCTAACCTCTACTTGACTACCCAAAGCCACCGTAGTGGCCGAGCCTCCACGCGCCCGAGCCCGGAATCACGAATCCCGAGCCCCATTGCGCGCGCGTATTTTGCTTTGCAGATCGTTCGGCGAAGAGGAAGAAAGCAGTCTTGCGTATTGGCCATTTGCACTTCCCCCACCTTTTCTGCGCACATCAACCCCGCATCCCCTGGCCCGTATGTCACTCACGCGTGGCGTTTTTGCAAGGATCCGGGGTTTGAACCCTCGACCCGCACTCCCGGCTTCCCCGGTAGCCATGTTGTAGCATAGCCCCAGCGTGAGATCAACCCCAGGATCCCGGCCCACATGCATCTCCATTAGCTGGCGCGAACTGCGGTGTAAAAAGCTTTTTCGGCGGCGGCGTGTGTGGTAGCCGGTCGGCCATATTTGCCCCAACGAGTCGATTGGCTGTAGCTGGGATCGACCGAAAGGTAACAAAAGTAATTCTACAAATCTGTGTTTAGAATTCAAATCTTTTTCTAATTATTTCAAATTCAAATTTAATTACCATTTTTAAATAACTTTTCAAATATTAATCCAATTAATGCAAATAATATATGTTTTCAAATCAGAAAAATATGTGAGAGTTTCAAATATGCAATCCAAAATATATTTTGAACATTTAAATTTCCAAGTTTATTTAAATTACAATAAATGCCTTTTACTTAATCCCTAATTAATAACTTTTTGATTTACTAAGTCCAAATTCCAATAAATATTATGTCCACAAAATAATGATTAGCTAATGAGACCTTTCTGTTTATGCATTCCATGGTTTTGTTTTGGAAACGCATGCATCCATATAAATATATTGTATGCAGCAACAGCATTGTATTGTGAATATAAATGGGCCTAAACTCAATAAAATGATTTAATCTTGTATCTACACACCTCACCCATGCCATGCTACCTTATTGCCCTTTACAATTGTGCATCATTCATCATGGCATGATTATTTTTATGATGCATTTATTCATATGCTTGTGCACTTTAATATTTATGTTGGCCCTTGTATTTTGTTTGATTTCTTCTTGAATATAGGCGGTGACGGGGATATATCAAGAGAACCGGGGCACTACCTCTGAGATCCATCCTTTGCAACTCAAGCGAAGCATGCGAGCAAGCACTTCACCACATGCTTGCATACATATAGTACCTATTGCCTCCCTATCTTATTCTTGCATCATTGAGTCCACGATTGCATTAAATTGAATCCCCGTCTGTACATAGCCTTTACTTTTAAACCCCAGAGGCTTGTTCCCCCATCCATGAGCCATTACTACATGAGTTATTTTGGGCCATGCGGGTATTGAACAACATGTGTAGGGTATGTGAGTGTCGAGTGAATAACGAGGTACCTAAACAACAACTTTGAGTAGTAATGGGATAACTAATGAAAGTGGCACGGTGAGCAATATACATTATTTGGTTTATGCTCACTTGTGTCCGTAAGACCAAAGTACTTGATTCTGTTCCAAAGAATATTATGTGCCTATCATCCATCCATCAGGAGGAGCCTTATGGACCCCCACAGGCGAGCTTGATTCATTCTTGTTCTTGGGGCCACAAACTAGTTTGAGGTTTTATTCTACTATCCACCATGCTTATGCCATGCTTTCTTGCTTTATTTAAATTGATAGAAAGTCTTTTTACGTCTGTATAGGATACGTTAGGCGTTATTTAAGCTGTCGACAAGCCAATATTGACCACTTCGGGTTCCCGAGTCGTTACATCGCCTACCACAACAACAAGCCCGTTTGGGCCGGTGCAAAACCGTTCAGCAGGATCTACTTAAAGGGTGGCCCCACGCAATGTTACGAATCCTGCCAATTGCTTTGTAAATGGTATTTGTCTCGTTGGGTTTGATTTGGTTTTTCGAGGAGCATATCGAGTGTGTGTGTTGCTATTTGTGCACCCTGCCGAAGTGTAAAACTTTCTGAAAGCCCCGTGTTTCCACGGTTATGGGCTGACTTGGAGACTGCCGTTGTGTCGATCATAGACAAGGATAACTAAAAATCTTGCTTTTAATTTTGACTAGACTAGGTACCTGACTAGTAAATGGTGCAACACTTCATGGAATGGATTTTAAAACTCGGCTACCTATGGATGGAGGTTGTTGGTCAGCTTCCTCGTCGATGGCGAGGAGGAGGATGAATCTCTGATAAGATTACCTTTCTAGCTTCATTATAGCATTGTTATTAATTCAGGACATCCGATCTATCTGCAGTTGGCGGATGGTTGGCATGAATATCTATAAACTGACAGGGTTTATCTTTTGCTGCAATTGCTTCACCCGGGTTGTGTCCCTTTAGAGGCATAAAGACTTGTGAGTACACTAAGGGTCTCACCACGATAAGTATTAGTTCGAGGAATGAGCAATTACACTTTCATAAGATGGATCTTTGGGTGGAAGAGCGGACGATGTGAGCACTTGATCATTGGGGTGTAGAGATTAGGGAGCAGGGGATCGGTGAGATGCGTAGGCATGGGATGTGCTTATTTATGGGGCATCACGATGCCGATTTGCTTCTTATCCGTACTTTCCGGTTTGTCTTCCGCTTCCAAAGCTTGATACTACATTGATTGATGTGTGAGGAGATATCCTGCACCTTTATTATATCTATCTAGGATATTTGGATCTTCTTGGTATGGGCGTTACTATATTCCTTTCTTTTTTTAGATGGAATGGATCGTACGATGTACTATTGTATGGTGGCTTACGCCCATACATACTCATTTGTGTAAACATATAGTTGATCCCGCCGCTCGCGCTTTGCTTTGCCGATTACGCCGCCGTTCTTGTCCCGATGTTTGGAAAATGGTTGCAGGACGGAAGAAAGGTCTACACATGAGTGGCATTTGGGCCCCACCGTACTATTTCAACCATTTACGATCATCAGGCTTGCTGCCTAGGAGGCGTAATTCACGAGGTGAACAATTGGTATCGAGCCATCCAGGCCTTGAGGTCTCAATGTGAAATAGTGAGTTGTCTGTCTGCCAAATCTTTTTTGGTAGCTATGTATACTGAAGGAAAAACAAAAGCATGAGAAGTAGGACTAGCTTCCCTTTTCTTCTGCGCACCCACCCACCTTTTACGGTAAGGAAGTGTAGCGAGCATTTCAATCCTCTTCTTAAATTTCAAACTAGGATTCACGTGTTCCTAGGGTTTCAAATGTAGTACCCGATAGGTTGTGTATGTCGTCATTGTGTGAGTGTGTGTGTGTGTGTAATTCCTTGTCTATCCCCATTGCATCAAGTTGTTATCTTGATGGCGCTTTGCTTTTGGTACATTCCATACCAGCAGGGCTTTTTGCAAAGCCGTATGATCATCTTCCTTCCTTGTTATCCGTTGTCACGTTATCTTACATTGTGTGTTCGTTTCCGTAGTTGCTAATCTTTAGGTTATCATTGAGAAGAAGGGGTTGGGATATGTGTTTACTTGTTCATGTCTTGGAGTAATGATTTGAGTCACCGGGGATGGAGTCGCGACCATACCACTACTCTTATCATTACGCTCTTGTATATTGAATTGGTAGAGTCACTAATCTTGATTAGTTAAGTGATTTACTTTGCGCCATATATTGGTATTTTAATGCAGAAATTTGTGGAAAGGGTATTTTCTTTGACATATATATGTGTACCACACTCCCTTTTTCATTTCGATGTCGTGTCTGCGATATGCTTAATATCTTCTAGGTGCTTTGAACTTTGTTGATATTTTAATATCATCTTAGTAAATTGTATCCTTTAATCTTGGTTAATTCCATCTTGGTACCTATTTTGGATTATTATTATTCTCCATCATAAGTCTTGACTTGTGTGTTATATCAAACATTTTGATGGCACCGCCATTTTGCCCGTTCTGAGGAGGACATACAACCTGAACTAGGGGCAAGCGTTGTCAAGCATAAGCCAATGCCTTGGCAGCAATGATACAGCAGAACCGGTAGCGGTTTGAGGAAAGTGTCGGGAGAATGAGTTTGTCGCTACCTCCACCTCCCAAGCGAGGAGACATCAAAAGCTTCACGAAGTTCAACCCTACGCCTTGATTTGATGTTTCTGATCAACCACTTGATGCGATGATTAGTTGCGTGAGATGTCAAGGTTCTTGCAAGCTTTGCTGATGTTCTGAGCAGAATGGGTAAAGTGTGCTTTACTCACATACGAAGGAGATACAGCTCTCTGGTGGGAGAATTACACGAAGAGCAAAGCTGCCTTTGGTTTTCAGCCTACTTGGGGATAGTTCTGGAGCTTTCAAAAGAAGCGATGTCATCGAGAAATTGTCATGGAAGAATGAAGGAAGTGTTTCTTAACCTGAAGCGGGGCAATGATAATGTCGATGCCTACATCAGAACTTCATGAACCTTTCTCGTTATGGTGGCGATGAGATCTCGATGACAAGAAGAAAGCAAAAAGAGGGAGTTCGAGGCAAGGGCTCAACGCGCTCGATTAAGTATGCAATCACATGCAAGGCCGGCGTCTTTTAGGAACTTCAGCATCTGACTCTGCAGGAAGAGCCAAGTAGGCAAGTGTTTGAGGTCAAAGCACGGCCGTGATCAGCAAGCTCTTGACTATGTCGGCTCCTTCTAAGCGTAGTGTGCAGGTTCCCTAACACCCGTCGCTCGGCTCCACCAAGACCTTCAAACTTCTGGCAAGGCCACCAAACTTCCTTCTTGCTGCTCCGGGCTACAACCACCACTACCACAGGCGCTGGCGATCCACAGCTCGTTGCTCCACGTCCACACAGTGCTTGTTACACTTGTGGGCCAGGCATCAAAAGCTGGAACTGTCCGATGAAGAACAAGGCTCTCCCTCCACCACCTCCAAGATCTGCTGCAAGCTCTCCTTTGGTTCGTGCACCACCCTCGGGCTCTCAACATCAACACCAAGCCGGGTCTCTTTGCTCGTGCCAGCGCATCAACGCCGCTCAAGCTGAGCATACAGGTTGTGATGGGTATGCTTCCCGTTAACTCAGTTCTGCAAGAGTTTTGTTTGATTACGGTGCATCGCATTCTTTTGTGTCTCACAAGTTTGCAAATGAGAATGTGTTAGCTATGGAACCTCTACTTAAGGTTAAGGGTCCTATCTCTATGGCGGTTCAAACATGAGGGCTGTATATATCCAGCCATGGCAATCAAATTGAGATTGGTGGCTCTTAGTTCTCATCGTCCTTAATTGTTACAGGCAATTAAGCATTGATGTCATCTTGGGCATGGATTGGTTGACAGCAAATGCAGCTGTGATTGATTGTCTTGAGCTTTCGGTTTCTCTGAATATTCACGAAGGCCATATAGTCTATTCTCCAAGTCGACTCCACCTATCCAGCTTTTCTCTTTGGCGGCTCTGAATGTTGATGCTATGGAAGCTATTCGGAAGGAGAGTATTCAGGTCTGTGAGTTCAGATGTCTTTCTACCTTGAAGAGTTGCGGGTATGCCTCCGGATCGTGAGGTTGAGTTGTTATTGAGCTTGAACTGGTACGCTCCTATCTCCAAGCGGCCTTATAAGATGGGTCCTGCTTGAGTTGGCTGAACTCAAGCGTCGACTTGATGAACAAGAGAAGTTGGGTTTCATTCAGCATAGTACTTCTTCTTGGGGTAGCCCAACTCTCTTTGTGAAAGCGAATCGGTGATAGACTTTGTGTTGACTATCGGGCTCTCAATGCTAAAACCATCAAGAATAAGTATCCCTTAGCGGATTAATGATCTCTTTGATCATTAAATTGGGCTGTGGTATTCTCTAAGCTTGACTTAGAAGTGGTTATCACCAAATCAAGATTCGCAAGGAAGATGTTCCGAGACGACTTTCACCACCATATGGCTATGTAATTACCGCGGTCATGTCTTTGATCTCCACTTGCCACCTTCTCGAGGCTCATGAACTCGGTTTTCATGGAGTATCTTGACAAGTTAGATTTGTGGTCTATCTGGATGACATCTGATCTATTCTAAGTCACAAGAAGAGCATGAAGAACACCTTGGTGTGTTCTAAGCAAGCTTAATTGAGAACCGCTTTGTATGCAAAGTTCTCCAAGTGTGAGTTTTGGCTGCCTCCAAGTTACCTATCTTGGTAAAAAATCCGTCATCTACGCCAAGGAGGCATTCAATCGGCCGAGAAGCTTAGTGAAGACAATGGTTGAATGGCTTCCTCACATTAATGTCAAAGAAGTCGGAGTTTCCTTGGTTTGGCTAGTTATTGCCGTAACCGTTCAGAACTTTTTGAAGATAGCGAAGCCTCTTACGATCTCCTCAAGAAAGGCAAGAAATACCTTTGGACTCCTGCATGTCAAGCAAGCTTTGAGACACTCAAAGCTCACTTCCACACCGATCTTGGTTCCTCGGATACATCCAAGCCGTTCCAGATCTTGTGGCGCCTCTTTGCACGCGCATGGATTGATGCGGTTAAATTCCTCATGCAAGAAAAACAAGTTGTTGCTTATGCCTCTAAATCGAGTTGAAGGCATGGATCAACTATCTCACATGACCTCGAGCCTTTCATGCGAGTTGTCTTTGCTTTGAAAGTATGGAGGCACTACTTGCTTGGCAGCGGTTGTGAGATCTTTTCTGATCACAAGAGTCTGAAGTATATCTTTACTCAGCTGATCTCAACCTTAGGCAAAGGAGATGGATTGAAGCAATCAATGACTTTGATTTGACCATCAACCTCCTCAAGGCAAAGCTAATGTCATGGCGGATGCTCTCAAGCCGCCAAAGCTTATATAAACAACCTAATGATGGAAGAACAACAACCTCGTTTGCGAGGAATTCGTCAGCTCAACACGAAATTGTCGAACAAGGGTATCTCTGAACCTTCTAGCAACACCTCTCTTGGAAGAAAAGGTTACGCTCTTCTCGAAAACAGTGATCGCACACAGAAAGAACATCTCTAGGCTTGACTTGATATGAGTCCTTTCGTCGATGATCAAGGCACGCTTTTCTTTGAACAGGATGTTTGTACCCGAACTACCGGGTTTGAAACAAAGTTCTCAAGGAGGCGCATGATTACATTCTTTCTATCCACCACAGCAGCACAAAGATGTACATGGACTTGAAAACACAATATTGGTGGCCTGGTTTGAAAAGGTATTGTGCCAAGTATGTCTCGAGTGTGATGTATGCATGAGTGAAAGTTGTTCATGAAACCTTGGGTCTTCTCTGACCATTGAAACCCCGGAATGGAAATGGGAGAAAGTGAGATGGACTTCATCCTTTGGTTTTCCTAGGTCGTGAGAAGGGCAACAATGCAATCATTGTTGTCATTGTGGGCTTTCTAAAGTGGCTCATACAACTTCTTCCCGTCAAGAAACCATTTACGCAATTCGTTGGCGGAGCTCTATATCAAAAATTGTCTCTCTGTATGGGGTTCCTCTCGAGATCAGTTCAGACGTGGAAGTATCTTCACTTCCAAGTTACTGGGAAAGTTCCAAATGCTTTGGGAACAAAGTTGAACTTGACTTACCACCCTCGATCGCATGAGACAAGTTGAAAGGATCAATGATTAGGAGGATATGCTTCGTGCTTCGTCATCTAGATTTAACATGAAGTGGGAAGAATGTCTTCCTTATGCTGAATTCTCGTACCTTAACGACTTCGAGAAAAGTTTAAAGATGGCACCATTTGAGGCTCTCTATGGTATGAAGTGCGAGGCTCCGATTAGTTGGTCGGGTGCGGTGAGAGGATATTGTTTGGCCACGACATTTGTGACTCAGGAGGAAAGGTTCACATAATTCTTGAGAACACAAGGATTGCTCAAAATGCGGAAGAGCAATTATGGCGGAAGCTTACACGGACATGAGTATGTCCCGTGATCTCGTTTACCTTCGTGTCCTCCATGAGAGACGCACCGCTTTGGTATCAAAGGAAGCTGGCTCCTAGATACATCGGTCCCTTCAAAGTTAAATGGAAGAAGGAGAAGTTGCTTATGCTCTTGAGCTCCGGAAAAACTCAAAGTCCATGATGTTTTCCACATCTCTCAGCTCAAGAAGTGCTTCAAGGATCCCGGCGGGACCGTGGACCATGAGCTTATCAATCTTCAAGAAGACTGTCTTATCGAGAACACCCACAAAATCCTTGAAGTCATGAAAAGAAGGACTGTAACAAGTCCATCAAGTTACGCAAGGTGCGATGGTCGCACCATTCCGTTGATGAACCACTTGGGAACATGAAGATGATCTCGTGCCAAGTATCCTACCCTCTTTGTGTCTTCTTCTTCATCCTAGAATCTCGGGCGAGATTCACATTTTAGTCAGGGAGAGTTGTAGCATCCCAATTGTCTAACAATTGTAATGCTACTTAGTTTATTAATATAATGGCTACTTCAAACATATAATTGTTGCATCATCTTTATATCATGCTCATGTCATCATGCCTCCTTGCATTTGAGCATCATATAAAACCCTTTTGATTTGGTTCTTATCTCATATGCATTATTAATTGTATTTGCCTCTTGATATTGTATTTGGTTCTTGATATATTGTTTAATGCCCAAGTTGAGTTGGGGCATATCTCTTATTAACTCCACCACCTTTCTTTCACCACCTTATAATTCCACCATCCAACTAAAATATGAGCTTTGCATTTTATTTGAGTTTTCCTCTAGCTCATGTGGGTTGGGATGGATCCAATTCTTTCCACATGCTCTCATCTTAGCATCATGTTGTTTTCACAATAGTGGTTTATGAGAGCCACATAGCCACCTTGCACGCCTTGTGGGTGGGACCCTTTCTCCCTAGCTTCCATTTGGATTATCATGGAATTATGCTCAGGTTGGAATATTTTGTGGGCTTATTAACTACCTAGTGGAATATACACTAGTAATTCCCAATTATAATCAATGTGATCATCATATACTCCCTTGGAATTCTTTCTAAATTCCTTTGCTTGGGCCTTACTCCATAATTTGGGATGCATAATAATAATGCCATGAAATAATATTGTTTTCACAAGTATCAACATGGCATTAAATGTTTCATAGCCTTTCAAGCTTTTGCTTGTCATTTGGATTTTATTAGTTCTTGGAGTGGATCATCTCTCTATCTTTTCTTTTGGCTTGATCTTATTTGATCATGCCTAAACCTACCTTCACCATTCTTTTCTCTGGCTAGATCTTGTGTGGGCTTGGCTTGTGTTTGTGATCTTGTCCAAGATAGAACCTACACCTAATCTACCCCATCTAGCTAAACCCTTTTCCTCTCTAACCAAACCCTAAGCTACCATCTCACCCTCTCTCTCGGCCTCCTTCTCCCTACCTGATGGCTCCACGACCATCCCACCCCACCCTAGCTACCCCCCAACCCTAAAACCAAGCCTAACTGGCCCTTCCCTCCTACCCTAGCTCCAACCCCTAGCTAGTGAGCCTCCCCTCTCCCTCTCGTGCTCTCCTCTCTCGCCTAGGGGCCCCCACCCGAACCTGCCCTGCATCCCTTGGCCTTGGCCGTCCCCACACCTTGGCCCTGGCCTGCACAGCCTCCCAGCCCGAGCCACGTGAGGAGGAGGACAAAAAGGTGGCAGGCCACCTTTAGCACGTCTACCCCGGCATCTGCCCCTCCTCTCTGCTCTCCACTGCCACTCCACGGCACCCCTCTACCTATCCGGTCTGGTGGCGCTGGACATCCTCTCTTTCTCTCCACAGCACACGCCCTTCCTCTCCACCTTGCCACCGTCATCCACCACCGATCCGTCGACCAGTCGAGCAGCACGGCGTGGGGGTGGTCGAGGCACCAGGAGGACCCTGCCGCCCTGCTCGCCGTCGGGAGGACGGGCATCAAAACCACACCCAGCTCAGCGAAACCCTAGCTCAGTCGGTCTGCGCCGTCGGCGATCGCCCGCCCTGCCCGAACCAGCGCCACCGACAGCCTCTCGGTGAGCCCTGCATCCCACCACGGCCCGCTTCGCTGCGTTGCACTGGTCGCGGACGTCAGGTGAGCGCCTCGCGCGGCGGCCGCGTTAGTTCTACCGCTCGCGTAAGCCCTATCCATACCGCCAACCTCCTAGCAGCTACCCCAAAGCCACCGCGATGGCGAGCCTCGCGCCCGAGCCGAGTCACGGGATCGACCCCGTGCGCTGTTCTGCGGTCGTTTACGAAGAGGAAGAGAAAGCGATCACCGTGGCCATTTTGCACTTTCCCCCACCTTTTTTGCATCAACAGCCTCCCCTTATTTATGTCACTCCCGTGGCGTTTTTGCAGGATCCGGGGTTTGAACCTCAACCCGCACTCCCGGCTTCCCCATGTATTGCATTGGCGTGTATTTGAGGCCGCCCGGCCCACTATGTCTGTCTGGTGGCTGAAGGTACGCGGTGTGGCAGTGTAGTGCTTGATGGCCCCACTGGTCATTCATTGGCTAGATCTGATGAGTAACCAAAGTAATTCTACAAATCTGGTTTAAATTCAAATCTTTTTCTAATTATTTCAAATTCAAATTTAATTACATTTTTAAATAACAAATATTAATCCAATTAATACCAAATAATATATGTTTTCAAATCAGAAAAATGTGAGGATTTCAAATATGCAATCAAAATATATTTTGAACATAAATTTCCAAGTTTATTTAAATTACAATAAATGCCCTTTTCTTAAATAATTAATAACTTTTGATTTATAAGTCAAATTCAATAAATAATATGTCTAAAATGATTAGCTAAAGCAGAGACCTTTCTGTTTATGCATTCCATGGTTTGTTTTGAAGCATGCATCATATAAATATATTGTATGCAGAAACTTAATTGTGAATAAATGGGCCTAAAACTCAATAAAATGATTTAATCTTGTATCTCACACCTCACCCATGCCATGCTACCTTATTGCCATGCAAATTGTGCATCTTTCATCATGGCATGATTGTTTGATGCATTTATTCATATGCTTGTACATTATTTATGTTGGCCCTTGTTTGTTTGGTTCTTCTTGAATGAATAGGCTGGCGGGGGATATATCAAGAGAACAGAACCTACCAGATCCATCCTTTGCTTCAGCCCAGGCGGTGACTACCACATGCTTGCATACATATAGTACTATTGCCTCTATCTTATTCTTGCATCATTGAGTCACGATTGCATTAAACTGAATCCCAAATCTTTGCATAGCCTTTACTTTTAAACCCCAAGGCTTGTTCCCCCATCCCATGAGCCATTACTACATGAGTTGTTTGGGCCATGCAGTCGTAGAACAACATGTGTAGGGTATGTGAGTGTCGATGAATAAAGTACCTAAACAACCTTTGAGTAGTAATGGGATAACTAATGAAAGTGGCATTGATGAGCAATATACATTGTTGGTTTTATGCTCACTTGTGTCCGTAAGACCCAGTACTTGATTCTGTTCCAAGAATATTAGCCCTATCCATCCGGGAGGCCTTATGGACCCCCTGAGCGAGCTTGATTCATTCTTATTTCTTGGGGCCACAAACCAGTTTGAGTTTTATTTACTATCCTGTACTTATGCCATGCTTTCTTGCTTTATTTAATTGTCGAGTTACTACACCGTCTTTGTTTAGGATCGTGGCCCGATTTATTTGTCGACAAGCCTGACACACTTCGGGTTCCCGATCGTTCTGACCGCCTCCACAACCTTAAGCCGTTTAGAACCGGCGGCTTCGTTGCGAGATCTACTTAAAGGGTGGCCCCCTGCAATATTTACTGAATCCTGCAATTGCTTTGTGTTGTCTCGTTGGGTTTTGATTTGGTTTTCGAGGCATATCGAGTGTGTCTTGCTATTTGTGCACCTACGATTAAAACTTTCCTAAAGCAGTGTCGCGGTTATGGGCGACTTGGAGCATAGTGTCTCGATCATAGACAAGCATAACTAAAGTACTGCTTTTAATTTGACTAGACTGAGTACGACTAGTAAATAGTGCAACACTCATGGAATGGATACTAAAACTGCCAGCGGATGGAGGTTGTTCGTCCGCTTCCTCCAGTGGCGAGGAGGAGGATGAATCTGTAAGATTACCTTTATAAGCTGTTATAAGCTGTTGTTATTAATTCACGGACATCCGTCTATCTACGATTTGGCGGATGGTTGGCAATATCTATAAATTGTTAGGGTTTATCTTTTGCTGAATTGCTTCACCCAGGTTGTGTCCCTTTAGAGCATAAAGACTTGCTGGTACCCTAGGGTCTCTGCGATAAGTGTTAGTTCGGATGAGCAGTACACTATAAGATGAATCTTTGGGTGGAAGGCAGACGATGTGAGCAGCGATCATTCGGTGTAGAGATTAGAAGCGAGATCCGTGAGATAAATGGGCGGGATGTGCTTGTTATGGGGCATCGATGCGATTTGCTTCTTATCCGTACTCGGATTTTGTCTTAGCTTCCGCTTGATACTACTGTTGATTGATGTATGAGGAGATATCTGCACTATTATATCTATCTAGGATATTTGGATCTTGCCGTATGGGCGTTGCTATATTCCTTTCTTTTAGATGGAATGGCTCGATGTACTATTGTGTGGTGGCTTGCATACATACTCATTTGTGTATGTAGTTGATCCCTTCGCTTTGGATTCGCCCGTTCTTGTCCGATTTTTGGAAATGGTTGGGGAATGAGAAAAGGTCTACTGTAGTGGCATTTGGGCCCCGTACTATTTCAACCATTTGATCATCGGGCTTGTACTAGGGCGTATTAATTCACGAGGTAATTCTGATCCATAGGTTGTATGTGAAAAGAACACACATTTCAATGACTCTAGTTATGGTTACTAAAAATAACACACATGCAATTTTGGTGGATCCATAGGTGGATTGTAACACACACATGCAATGACACTGGTGGATCCATATGTGGTATGTCAAAAGAACACACATGCAATGACTCTAGTTGTTAGTGAAAAGAACACACATGCAATGACAATGGTGGATCCATAGGTGGATTCTGAAAAGAACACATGCAATGACACTAGTGGATCCATATGTGGTATGTGAAAGAACACACATGTAATGAATCTGGTTGTTGTTAGTGAAAAGAACACACATACATGATGTGGTGGATCCATGTGTGGTCTCTAAAAACACACATTTCAATGACTCTGGTTGTTGTTACTAGAAAAAACACACATGCAATGACCTTGGTGGATCCATATGTGGATTGTGAAAGAACACACATACAATGGTACTTTGGTGGATCCATATATGGTATGTGAAAGAACACACATGCAATGTCTCCGTTGTTGTTAGTGAAAGAACACACATGCAATAACCTTTGAGTGGATCCATAGGTGGAATGTGAAAATAACAAACAAGCAATGACACTGGTGGATCCATGTGTGGTCTCTAAAAAGTACACACATTTCAATGACTTTGGTTGTTGTTACTAAAAGAACACACAGCAATGACACGGTGGATCCATATGTGGATTGTGAAAAACACATGCAATGACACCTTTGGTGGATCCATCCTTAATGTGGTATGTGAAAAGAACACACATACAATGGCGGCGCTGGTTGTTGTTAGTGAAAAAACATACATGAAATGACAATGGTGGATCCATAGGTGGATTATGAAAAGAACACACATGCAATGCCTGGTGGATCCATATGTGGGATGTGAAAATAACACACATGCAATGGCAATGAGTCAGGTTGTTGTTGGTAAAAATAACAGGATGCAATGACCTGGTGGATCCATGTGTGGTCTCTAAAAAGAACACACATTTCAATGACACTTGTGGATCCATATGTGGTATGTGAAAAGAACACACATTTCAATGACTCAGGGTTGTTGTTAGTAAAGAACACACATGCAATGCACTAGTGGATCCATGGGTGGTATGTGAAAAGAACACACCTTTCAATGACTCAGTTGTTGTTAGTAAAATAACACACATGCAATGTCTGGTGGATCCATGTGTGGTCTCTGAAGAAACGGACATGCAATGACTACGGTTGTTGTTAGTAAAAGAGCACACATGCAATGACACTAGTGGATCCATGTGGATTGTGAAGAAGAACACACATGCAATGACTTTGGTGGATCCATAGGTGGTATGTGAAAACAACACACATTTCAATGACTCAGGTTGTTGTTAGTAAAAAGAACACACATGCAATGACATTAGTGGATCCATAGGTGGATTGTGAAAAGAGCACACATGCAATGACACTGGTGGATCCATATGTGGTATGTGAAAAGAACACACATGCAATGACTACGGTTGTTGTTAGTAAAAGAACACACATGCAATGATAGTGGTGGATCCATAGGTTGTATGTGAACACACATTCAATGACTCTGATTTAGTTGTGGTTACTAAAATAACACACATGCAATTACAGGTGGATCCATAGGTGGATTGTGAAAGAGCACACATGCAATGACACTGGTGGATCCATATGTGGTATGTCAAATGAACACACATGCAATGACTCTAGTTGTTGTTGGTGAAAAGAACACATACAATGACACTGGTGGATCCATGTGTGGTATGTGAAAAGAACACACATGTAATGAATCTGGTTGTTGTTAGTGAAAAGAACACACATGCAATGACAGTGGTGGATCCATGTGTGGTCTCTAAAGAACACACATTTCAATGACTTTGGTTGTTATTACTAAAAGAACACTGACAATGACCGGTGGATCCATATGTTGTGAAAGAGCACACATGCAATGACAGCGGTGGATCCATATGGTATGTGAAAGAACACACACATGCAATGGCGCTGGTTGTTATTGGTGAGAAGAACATACATACAATGACATTGGTGCATCCATAGGTGGATTGTGAAAAGAACACACATATAATGACCTTTGTGGTGGATCCATATGTGGGATGTGAAAAGAACACACATGAAATGAGTCTGGTTTTTGTTAGTGAAAATAACACACATGCAATGACACTGGTGGATCCATGTGTGGTCTCTAAAAGAACACACATTCAATGACACTAGTGGATCCATATGTGGTATGTGAAAAAAAGAAAGAACACACATTTCAATATTTCAGGTTGTTGTTAGTAAAAGAACACACATGCAATGACTCTAGTTGTTGTTAGTGAAAAGAACACAGCAATACAATGACATTGGTTGATCCATGTGGTCTCTCTTGAAGGAAAACACATTTCAATATCACTTTAGGTGGATCATAATGGTATGTGAAAGAACACATACAATGACTACGGTTATTTATTACTAAAAAAGAATATATGTCAATGATGACTTTGTGGTGGATCCATACTGGGTGGTATATTGGAAAAGAACACACATTTCAATGACTTTCACGGTTTGTTGTTACTAAAAGAACACACATGCAATGAAAATGGTGGATCCGCCGTTGGATTATTGAAAAGAGCCTACCACATCTGCAATGACACTGGTGGATCCATGTGGTATGTGAAAAGAACACACATTTCAATGACTCACCTTGTTGACACTAAAAAGAACACATACATGCGGTAACCTTTGTGAGGTGGATCCATGGGTGGATGACGCAGAAAAGAGCACACGTACAATGACACGGTGAGATCCATATTGGTATGTGAAAAAAAGGAGAACACACATGCAATGACTCCAGTTGTTGTTAGTGAAAAAGAACACACATGCAATGACAACCTTTGGTGGATCCATAAATTGGATTGACAGAAAAGAACACTCATGCAATAACACTGGTGGATCCATATATGGTATGTGAAAGAACACACATGTAATGACTCTACAATTTTGGTAGAGTGAAAAGAACACATGCAATGCCACTGGGTGGATCCATGTGTGGTCTCCCTAAAAATCACACATTTCAATGACTACGGTTGTTACTAGAAAGAACACACATGCAATGTGTGATGACAACTTTGGTGGATCCATGTATGTGGATTGTGAAAAAGCACACATATGTGTAACACCAAGTGGATCCATATGTGGTATGTGAAAGAACACATACAATATCTCCAAGTTGTTGTTAGTGAAAAGAACACACATGCAATGACCTTTAGACTGGTGGATCCATGGGTGGAATGTGAAAATACTTACTGAAGCAATGACCTTTGGTGGATCCATGTGTGGTCTCTAAAAAGAACACATTTCAATGACTTTATTTTGTTGTTACTAAAAAATAACACATGCATATGACCTGGTGGATCCATAATGTGGATTGCAAATGAAAACACATGCACAGCCCACCGTGACACTGGTGGATCATATGTGGTATGTGAAAAGAACACACATGCTGTAATGGCGCTGGTTGTTGTTAGTGAAAAGAACATGGAAAATGACAGGTGGATCCATAGCTGGATTATGAAAAAGGAACACACATGCAATGACACTGGTGGATCCATATGTGGGATGAAAGAACACACACATGCAATGAGTCTGGTTGTTATTGTTAGTGAAAATAACACACATGCAATGACCTTTGGTGGATCATGTGCTGCGTCTAAAATAAAACACACATTTCAATGACACTTTTCCGGCATGGATCCATATGTGGTATGTGAAAGAACACACATTTCAATGACTCAGTTGTTGTTGTTAGTAAAAAGAACACACATGGCAATGACACTAACTGAGTGGATCGTCAGGTGGTATGAAAGAACACACATTTCAATGACCTACGGACATGTTGTTGAAGTAAAAATAACACACATACCTGCAATGATCTTTGGTGGATCCATGTAGTGGTCTCTGAAGAAAACAGGACATGCAATGACTCTACAGTTGTTTATTGTTAGTAAAAGAGCACACATGCAATGACACTATAGTGGATCCGTAACTGATAACGGATTGTGAGAGAACACACATGCAATGACAACGGAGTGGATCCATAGGTGGTATCTTAGAAAACAACACACATTTCAATGACCTCAGGTTCCCAGTTGTTGTTAGTAAAAAAAGAACACACATGCAATGACGATAGTGGATCCATAGGTGGATTGTGAAAGAACTTTTAATGCAGCCCAGTAACTGGTGGATCCATGTGTGGTATGTGAAAAGAACACGCTTGTACAATGACTCTACAGGTTGTTGGTAAAAGAACACACATACAGCAATGATAGTGGTGGATCCATAGGTTGTATGTGAAAAGAACACACATTTCAATGACTCTGGTTATTAGATTTACTAAAAATATACACATGCACTTACAGCGGTGGATCCATATGTGGATTGTGAAAAGAGCACACACATGCAATGACACTGGTGGATCCATCTGTGGTGTGGTATGTCAAATGAACACACGTACAATGGCTCTCTAGTTGTTGTTAGTGAAAGAACACTGTGTGCTGGTGGATCCATAAATTGGATTGAAAGAACACATCTGTTAACCTGGTGGATCCCTTATAGTATGTGAAAGAACACACATGTAATGAATCTGGTTGTTGTTAGTGAAAAGAACACACATGCAATGACGATGGTGGATCCATATGTGGTCTCTAAAGAACACATTCAATGACTTTGGTTGTATTACTAAAAAAGAACACAGAGCAATGACTTGGTGAATCATATGTTGTGAAAAACACATGCAATGACAGCAGGTGGATCCATGTGGTATGTGAAAAGAACACACACATGCAATGGCCAGTTGTTGTGGTAGGAAGAACATACGTACAATGACATTCAATTTTTATCCATAGGTGGATTGTGAAAGAACACATATAGCCAACTTTGGTGGATCCCATGCCAGGATGTGAAAGAACTTACACATGAAATGAGTCTGGTTTTGTTGGTAGAAATAACACACATACAATGACCTTTGGTGGATCTGTATTGGTCTCAAAAACACACATTCCGACAACACTAGTGGATCATGTATGTGATGTGAAAACACATTTCAATGACTCAGTTGTTGTTAGTAAAAGAACACACGCTGATAGCTCTAGTTGTTGTTAGTGAAAGGCTACACAGCCAATGACATTGTAAGGTTGATCCATGTGTGGTCTCTTGAAAACACATTTCAATATCTTTGGTGGATCCATATGTGGTATGAAAAGAACACACATGCAATGACTCTGGTTGTTGTTACAAAGAATATACATACTTGTTGACAACGAATGGATCCACAGGTGAGGTATGTAGAAAAGAACATATTTCAATATAGTTGTTACTAAAAAGACACATGCAATGAGAAATGGAGTGGATCCATGGTGGATTGTGAAAAACACATGCACAATGACACTGGTGAATCCATATGTGGTATGAAAAGAACACACATTTCAATGACTCTCCTTGTTGTTACTAAAAAGAACACATACAATGACATGATGCTGGATCCATAGGTGGATTGAAAAACCACACAGCCGTATTATTTGGTGGATCCGTATGGTATGTGAAAAAAGAACACACGTACAATGACTCCAGTTGTTGTTAGTGAAAAGAACACACATGCAATGACCTTTGGTGGATCCATAGGTGGATTATCAGTATCATCTGATAACTTTGGGTGGATCCATATGTGGTATGTGAAAGAACACACATGTAATGACTACGATTTTTGGCCAGTGAAAGAACACACATACAAGTATACTGGTGAATCATGTTGGTCTCTAAAAAACACACACATTCCAATGACTCTGGTTGTTACTAGAAAAGAACACCTCATGATGACAGTGGATCATATGTGGATTAATGAAAAAGAGCACACGTATAATGACCTTTGAGTGGATCCATGTGTGGTATATTAGAAAAAGAACTTTTACATACAATGTCTCCAGTTGTTGTTAGTGAAAAGAACACACATGCAATGACACTGGGTGGATCCATGGAGTGGAATGTGAAAATAACACAAGCTTCTGTGTGTCTTTTGGTGTGGATCCATGTGTAGTCTCTAAAAGAACCACACATTTCAATGACACAGTTGTTGTTACTAAAATAACGCACATGCAATAGTAACCTGCAGACGGATCACATACTGTGGATAGTAAAGAAAATAACACCATGCAATGACACTGGTGGATCCATGTGTCTGGTATGTGAAAAGAACACACATGCAATGAAAATGAGTGGATCATATGTTGTTATGCATGAAAAGAACATACATGGCAAATGGACTTCTTTGGTGAATCCACATATGTGCTGGTGTTATGAAAAGAACACATGCAATGACTTATTTGGTGGATCCCATGTATATGGAGTGTGAAAAGATTTACCACATACAATGAGTCTAAGATTTCCATGTTGTTAGTGAAAAGAACACACATACAGTATGCTGAGGCATTGTTGGATCCATATGTAGTTTGTGAAAAGAATAAATATTTCAATGACATTGGTGGATCCATGTGTGGTATGTGAAAAGAACTTTTACAGGACTTTCTGATAATGAGGATCCATTGTTATGCAGCCAAGAAAAGAACATACATGCAATGACATTAGTGGATCCATATGGTGGATTGTGAAAAGAACACACATGCAATGACTGCAGTATTGGATCCATATGTTAGTAATGAAATAACATACATACTGATGATCTTTGGTGGATCCATGTTTGGTGTGTGAAAGAGAACAGAGCGTATTGCAATGACAATGGAGGGAGTTCCATATGGTCTGTTAGTAAAAGAGCACACATGCAATGACACTAAAGCTAAGTGGATCCATATGTGGATTGCATCAAAGAATTGCACATGTAATGACACTAAGTGGATCCACCTGTGTGGTATGTAAAAATAGCATAACTACCTGCGGTGAATTAAACAACTCTAGATTTTAGCCACTGGATGGCGAGAAATGGTTGAAATAATAATACGGTGGGGCCCAAATACCACTCCGCAGGTAGACCCTTTAAGCCGTCCCAACCATTTCCAAACATTGGGACAAAGCAGCGGGCGTGTCAGCGGTGAAGGGATCAACTACATACACAAATGAGTATGTATTAAAACCACCTTACAACGATTACATCGAGAGCCATTCCATCTAAAAAGAAAGGAAATATATAGCATATCTGACAAGATCAAATATCCTAGATAGATATAATAGTTTAGGATATCTCCTCATACATCAATCAGCAGTATCAAGCGAGCGGAAGACAAAATCCAGTACGGATAAAAGCAAATCGACATAAGATGCCCCATAAATAAGCAGATCCCCACGGATCTCACGGATCCGTTCGGAATCTCTACACGAATGATTGTTGCCCACATCGTCAGTCTCTTACCCGGTATCCATCATGAGAGTGTACATTCATCTGAACCAATAATTTATCGTGTGAGACCCTAGGGTACTCAACAAGTCTTTATGCCTCTAAAGGGGACACAACCTAGGGTGGCGCAATTTCAGCAAAGATAAACCCTAACGGTTCTATAGATACTGGCTAACCATCGCCAACCAGAGATAGACGGATGTCACGAATTAATAACGAGTTATAGCAGTATGCGATAATATCCACAGATCCATCCTCCTCCTAAACTTACACGCAGGAAGCGGACGAAACAACCCATCCGTTGCGGTTTTATTATCCATTCCGTGAGTGTTGCGCTATTTACTGGTCGGTACCTAGTCTAGTCAACTTTAAGCGGTACTTTAGTTATGCTTGTCTATGATCGAGAAACTGTACTCCAAGTCGTCCATAACCCGGACCACGGCTTTGAGAAAGTTTACCTAACGGTGCACAAATAACAACACACTCGATATGCCTCGGAAAAACCAAATCAAAACCCAACGAGCATCCACGACAAAGCAATTGCAGGATTCAGAAATATTTGGGGCCACCCATTGAGCTACCATATGAGTTAGGCGACTCGAGCGGCCTCAAGGTTTACATGGAATAGGCTGTGAGCAATGGGAACCCGAAAATGTGGCTAGGCTTGTCGACCATGAAAACACTCCGCTTCCTAGCGATACAGTGTGCATTACCTCGCTAATTTAAATTAAGCAATAAAGCATGGCATAAGTACAAGATAGTAAATAAAACCTCAAACTAGTTTGTGGCCCCAAGAAATAGAATGAATCAAGCTACTCGGGGGTTCATAAGCCTCCCGGATGTGGATAAGCGAATATTCAAGAACAGGAATCAAGTACTCGGGGTCCTCTGGGACACAAGTGAGGAAAAACCAAATAGCGAATATGGCTCCGATGCCCTTTCATTAGATTATCCATTACTACTCGGGTTAAGTTTGTTTAGGTACCTGGGTATCCATCAGGACACTCACATACCCTACATGCTGTTCTGACTGTATGGCTCAAACAACTCCTGTAGTAATGGCTCATGGGATGGAGGAACAAGCTTTGGTGGGGTTTAAAAGTAAAGGCTACAATACTTGAGATTCAGTTTAATGCAATCATGACTCAATGATACAAGAATAAGATAGAGGCAATAGGTACTATGTATGCAAGCATGTGGTAGTGCTTGCCTGGCAGCTCGATTGAAGCGAGAGAAGGATGGTAGTGCTCTGGTTCTCTTGATATATCCACCTTTCGACGTCTATTGAAGAAGAACCAAACAAACAAGAGCCAACATAAATAAAGCGCTTTAAGCATATGAATAAAGTGCATCAAGAAAACAATCATGCCATGATGAATGATGCACAATTTGCATGTATTAAAAGTAGCATGGCATGGGTGAGTGTGAAAACAATAATTAAGCATTATATTGAGTTTTGGCCACATTTTATTCACTATTAAGTTGCTGTACACATTATATTTATATGATGCATTCTACTAAAAACATATAATGGAATGCATCAACAGAAAGGTCTCGTCGAGCTAATCATTTTAGACATATCATTTGTTAAATTTGGAGTTAGAAAACAAAAGTTATTAATTTATTAAGGCCAAAGGGCATTTTATTGTAATTTAAATAAACTTGGAATTTTAATTGTTCAAAATAGATTTTGAATGGCATATTTGAATTCCTCACATTTTTCTGATTCGAAAACATATATTATTTGTTTAAATTGGACTTATATTTTAAAAGTTATTTAAAAAGCGCATTAAATTTGAATTTGAATTAATTTGAAAAAGGTTTGAATTTAAACAGGATAAACACGAGACTTTTGTACTCAGACTAATCTAGCTACAGACAACATCCAATGGGTCCAGCTTATTTCACAACATGAAAAACGTTTTACACCTTGAGTTTAGCTATACAGTGGCGAGCAGGTGTGGCGGCCGACCCGCAGGCCGCGCCCGGCCTTGTAGAGAACCGTGAGTGGGGCAGCTGGGCGTGGGTTGAAGCTGAAAGAGGCCGAGGTTTTTCTGTAAAATCACTTGGGTGGTGGCGGTGGGTCCTCTAGGATCATGGGTTGATCCAAAACAAAACGTGGGGGTATCTTGTGGCGTCAAAAGGTAGCGATCTTTTCTCTTCCTCGAATACATGCAGCCGGCAGATCGGTGCGCACTTGGCGGCCAGCGCCACGGGCTCGATCCAGGACCTAGCGTCTCTTGTGATGATAGCCACTAAACTAGGCGGGGTAGCTGCTAGGAGGTGGGCGGGCCTAGGTAGGGTGTTTGCGACTTGGGAGCCCAGCCAACGAAGCGACGCCTTGCGTATACACGAGAGACCGTTCGGCAACTTTGACCGTGAGCACAGGCGACATGGCGAAGCGGACCATGTCGAGGTCGGAGCTCACCGTGGGGGTGTTGGTGTGGACGGATCGAAGCGGAGGAAGCGGTCGATCGTCGGCGATGGCGAGCGGGTGGTCTAGGGTTTCGCTTCGGTGCAGCGCTGGTTCGGTGGCTCAGTCCGTCTCCTCCTTCGCCGGAGCTCGGGGTGAAGCGGAAAGCTCAGTGGATCTCCCAGCTCCACAGACGTGCTTCTTTCATTTGGATCGGCTGGACAGTGGAGGGCGAGGTTTCTGCAGCGATAGTGTGAGCAGTGGCGGTGGAGAAGAGAGAGGAGAGGCAGGGCGCCTGGGGTGGATCTGGGGGAGGCAAAGGGGAGTCGTGAGGTGGTAGATAGGGACGGGAGAGGGAGGTGGTGCCGTGGGGGGAGCGGGGTAGATGGAAAAGGTGGCCTCGGCCACCTTTTTCTCCTCCTTCCCTTCACGTGCATTTCGGCCGGTGAGGTAGGCGAGGTGGCTTCCAGGTGGGACCAGAGGCGAGGCCAGGAGGCGGGGCAGGCTCGGGCTAGGGAGCCCTGGCCGAGAGAGAGGAGAGGGGTAGCCGGGTGCTAGGGTTGGAGCTAGGGTAGGAGGGAGAGGGGGGTATGGCTCGGGTAGGGTTTGGTCTGGGTGGCAGCTAGGTGGGCCAGGGTGGCCAGGTGGGGCCAGCAAGAAGGGAAGAGGAGAGAGGCCGAGAGAGGGTAGGGTGGTATCTAGGGTTTGGTTTAGTTTAGGTATAGATTAGGGTTTGGTACTAGGGGGTATGGTTTAGGTTAGAAGGAAGAGGTAAAGATTAAGAGAGAGATTTAGAGAGAGGAAGGATGAGGTGGTGGCATTCCTTGGCTCAACCATGATCAAACAAGCTCAAACAAGGTAGCCAAAAGAGAGAGAAGAAGAGAAGGGATGATGGCATAGATGGATATGGTGATGGGGTTTTAAGCAAGATCGACATAGATCGAAAAAAGAAAGGATAGAGAGAGTGAGATGATCCACTCAAAAGCAAATAAAAACCAAATACTAGAAAAGGTGGCATTTGCATGGCCCATGCAAATGCATTAAATGCCATGTTTTAATCTTGTGTAAACATAATACTTATTCATGGCATTGTCCATTTGCATTTCCAAAGGTAGAATAAAGCCAAGTAAAAGGAAAAGAAAGGATGCCCCATGTGGAGTAGTTGGAGATGGTCATGTTTGAATAAAATTGGGACTTGCTAGTGTGTATGTGCCACTAGGCATTTAATAAGCCCAAAAATATCCAAACATGAAAATAACCCCACACCACACATATGGAAGCTAGCAAAAGGTTTCACTCACAAGGCAAGCAAAGATGGCCATGTGGCTCTCATATACCAACAATGTAAACAACATGGTGCATATGGGAGCATGTGGAAAAAATTGGATCCATCCCAGCACATATGAGCTAGATTTAAATAGCAAAAGAAAAGCAATGGCTCATATATGACTAGGGTGGTGGAATTATAAAGGTGGTGAAAAGGTGGTGGAGTTAAATAAAAAGATATGCCCCCAACTCAACTTGGGCATTTCACAATATATCAAGAACCAAATACAATATCAAGAGGCAAATACAATTAACAATGCACATGAGATAAGAACCAAATGAAAAGGGTTTTATATGATGCTCAAATGCAAGGAGGCATGATGACATGAGCATGATATAATGATGCCAGTGCAACAATTATATATTTGAAGTAGCCATTATATTACTAGACCAAGTAGCATTACAATTGTTAGACAATTGGGATGCTACATATGAAAAGAACACACATGCAATGACACTGGTGGATCCATATGTGGTTTGTGAAAAGAACACACATACAATGACACTGGTGGTTCCATATACGATCGTGAAAGAAACACACATGCAATGACAAGGTGGATCCATATGTGGTATGTGAAAAGAACACACATGCAATGGCACTGGTGGATCCATACATGGTCTATAAAATAACACACCTGCAATGAACTCTAGTGGATCCATATGTAGTGCATGAAAAGAACACACATTCAATGACACTAGTGGATCCATATGTGGTCTGTTAAAAGAACAGACATGCAATGACACTCGTGGATCCATATGTGGTGTGTGAAAAGAACACACATGCAATGACAATGGTGGTTCCATAGGTGGTCTGTGAAAGAACACACATGCAATGACCTTTATTGGTTCCATATGTGGTTTATGAAAAGAACATACATGCAATCACCTTTGGTCGATCCATATATGGTAAGTGGAAAGAACATACATGCAATGACACTAGTGGATCCATATGTAGTGCATGAAAAGAACACACATGCAATGACACTTCGTGGTTCCATATGTAGTGCATGAAAAGAACACACATACAATGACACTGGTGGATCCATATGTGGTATATGAAAATAACACACATGCAATGACACAGGTGGATCCATACATGGTCTATGAAAAGAACACACATGCAATGAACTTTGGTGGATCCATATCTGGTTTGTGAAAGAACACACATGCAATGACCTTGGTGGATCCATATCACGGTCTCTGAAAAAGAACACACATTTCAATGACACTAGTGGATGCATACATGGTCTGTGAAAAGAAACGCCTACAATGAACTCTGGTGGATCCATATGTGGTGTGTGAAAAGAATACACATGCAATGACAACTGGATGATCCATATGTGGTGTAAAAGAACAAACATTTCAATGACTCTAGCTGTAGTTAATGAAAAGAACACACATGCAATGACAATGGTGGATCAGCTGTGGTTAATGAAATGAACACACATGCAATGACAATGGTGGATCCATATGTGGTCTGTGAAAAGAATAGACATGCAATGACAGTGGTGGTTCCATATGTGGTCTTAAAATAACACACATGCAATGACTACGGTGGATCCATATATGGTCTATGAGAAGAACAAACATGCAATGACAATGGTGGATCCATATGTGGTGTGTGAAAATAACACACATGCAATGACACTGTGGATCCATATGTAGTTTGTGAAAAGAACACACATGCAATGAAAATGGTGGATCCATATGTGGTCTATGAAAAGAACACACATGCAATGACCTTTGGTGGATCCATATGTGGTGCATGAAAAGAACACACATGCAATGACAATGGTGGTTCCATATGTGGTCATGAAAAGAACACCCATGCAATGACACTAGTGGATCCATATGTGGTTTGTGAAAAGAATAAACATTTCAATGATATTGGTGGATCCATATATGGTCATGAAAAGAACAAACATTTCAATGACATTGGTGGATCCATATATGGTATGTGAAAAGAACACACATCCAATCACACTGGTCGATCCATATATGGTAAGTGGAAAGAACATACATGCAATGGCTTGGTGGATCCATATGTGGTCTATGAAAGAACACATGCAATGACCTTTGGTGGTTCCATATGTAGTGCATGAAAAGAACACACATGCAATGACACTGGTGGTTCCATATGTGGTCTGTGAAAAGAACACACATGCAATGACATAGGTGGATCCATACATGATCTATGAAAAGAACACGCATGCAATGAACTTTGGTGGATCCATATGTGGTTTGTGAAAAGAACACACATGCAATGACACTCGTGGATCCATATGTGGTCTCTGAAAAGAACACACATATCAATGACACTAGTGGATGCATACATGAATTGTGAAAAGAACACACATGCAATGAACTCTGGTGGATCCATATGTGGTGTGTGAAAAGAATACAAATCCAATGACACTGGTTGATCCATATGTGGTGTGTAAAAGAACAAACATTTCAATGACTCTAGGCTGTGGTTAATGAAAAGAACACATGCAATGACAATGGTGGTTCCAAATGTGGTTAATGAAAAGAACACACATGCAATAACAATGGTGGATCCATATGTGGTCTATGAAAAGAACACACATGCAATGACACTGGTGGATCCATATGTGGTCTATGAAAAGAACACACATGCAATGACATTGATGGATCCATATGTGGTATGTCAAAAGAACAAACATTTCAATGACAGTAGTGGATCCATATATGGACTGTGAAAAGAACACGCATGCAATGACACTGGTTGAACCATATGTGGTCTGTGAAAAGAACACACATGCAATGAACTCTGGTGGATCCATATTTGGTCTATGAAAAAACACACCTGCAATGAACTATGGTGGATCCATATGTAGTCTGTGAAAAGAACATACATGAAATGACACTAGTGGATCCATATGTGGTATGTGAAAAGAACAGACATGCAATGACACTCGTGGATCCATATATGGTGTGTGAAAAGAACACACATGCAATGACAATGGTGGTTCCATATGTGGTCTGTGAAAAGAACACACATGCAATGACACTGTTGGTTCCATATGTGGTTTATGAAAAGAACATACATGCGATCACACTGAGTCGATCCATATATGGTAAGTGGAAGAACATACATGATATGACCTTGGTGGATCCAAATGTGGTCTGTGAAAAAAACACACATGCAATGAACTCTGGTGGTTCCATATGTGGTCTGTGAAAAGAACACACATGCAATGACACTGGTGGATCCATATGTGGTATGTGAAAAGAACACACATGCAATGACACAGGTGGATCCATACATGGTCTATGAAAAGAACACACATGCAATGAACTTTGGTGGATCCTATGTGGTTTGTGAAAGGAACACACATGCAATGACACTGGTGGATCCATATGCGGTCTCTGAAAAGAACACACATTTCAATGACACTAGTGGATGCATACATAGTGCAGTGAAAAGACGGACATGCAATGAACTCTGGTGGATCCATATGTGGTGTGTGAAAAGAATACACATGCAATGACACTTTGGATGATCCATATGTGGTGCAATAAAAGAACAAACATTTCAATGACTCTAGTTGTGGTTAATGAAAAGAACACACATGCAATAACAATGGTGGATCCAAGTGGTTAATGAAATGAACACACATGCAATGACACTTTGGTGGATCCATACATGGTCTATGAAAATAACACACCTCAATGAACTACGGTGGATCCATATGTGGTGCAATGAAAAGAACACACATGCAATGACACTGGTGGATCCATATGTGGTATGTGAAAAGAACACACATGCAATGACACAAGTGGATCCATACATGGTCTATGAAAATAACACACATACAATGAACTTTGGTGGATCCATATGTGGTTTGTGAAAAGAACAGACATGCAATGACACTGGTGGATCCATATGCGGTCTCTGAAAAGAACACACATTTCAATGACACTAGTGGATGCATACATGGTCTGTGAAAAGAACACACATGCAATGAACTCTGGTGGATCCATATGTGGTGTGTGAAAAGAATACACATGCAATGACACTGGATGATCCATATGTGGTCTGTAAAAAGAACAAACATTTCAATGACTCTAGCTGTGGTTAATGAAATGAACACACATGCAATGACAATGGTGGATCCATATGTGGTCTGTGAAAGGAACAGATATGCAATGACACTGGTGGATCCATATGTGGTCTGTGAAAAGAATAGACATGCAATGACAGTGGTGGTTCCATATGTGGTCTGTAAAAATAACACACATGCAATGACTGGTGGATCCATATGTGGTCTATGAAAAGAAGAAACATGCAATAACACTAGTGGATTCATATGTGGTTTGTGTAAAGAACACAAATGCAATGAAAATGGTGGATCCATATGTGGTCTATGAAAAGAACACACATGCAATGACACTGGTGGATCCATATGTGGTCTGTGAAAAGAACACACATGCAATGACAATGGTGGTTCCATATGTGGTCTGTGAAAAGAACACACATGCAATGACATTGTTGGATCCATATGTGGTTTGTGAAAAGAATAAACATTTCAATGACATTGGTGGATCCATATATGGTCTGTGAAAAGAACTGTCAGACCCCTCCTTGCTAAAGGAAAGGATCCCTGTGATTGCAATGCTAGTCCCTGGATCAATGCTAGCATCCACACTTTAAGATGAAGTACACAGATACAAAGGTCGTTTATTACATTCATTCCAGAGATAAAACATAGTCTTTTACAACTGAGGGCCAAAGTCCTAATACAAGAGTTTATGGAATAAGTAAATAAACATAAGTCTTCATCTTCATGTGCCACAGGCAAGCATGTTGAGTGTAGACTCATGACTCCTAATCATCATCGGAGTAACCTGCAACATTACAAGTTACAGCCACAGAGGGTCAATACTTTGGTATAGTATTGGCAAGTGATACCTTAGCTTATTTAAGTGGACTATAATACTATATGCATTTTGGCTAGGTGTAGCTTGGCTTGCTTTGCTCAAAAATAGGTTTTTCCTATTAGTAGAAAACATTAGGTTTTTGTCAAAACTTCCCAAGGAACCTCCAATAGACATTGGGGTCCTTCACCCTTGTTCACCCACAAGTTTTATTTAGAAATTGGAGTGATGAGATTCTTGAAGCTTCCATGTCTTGGTGCTCAAATTGTCCCTTACCAGGGACATGGCTAAGTACTTAGGTTTTACACTCTGCAGAGGTGGTGCACTTTCCCCACAAGACTTGGTTTCCCAAGACAAGATCTTTCAGAAGCCTTTCCTTAGTCAAATGGACGCGTTCCAACCTATCATTCCCTCTACCACCAACTGTCCAAGAGACTAAGTTCTAGCAACCTATATGATCATGGCAGAGCCCATATTGCCAAGTGGTTGCACTTGAATCTTCTCAACATTTGACATCTCAAATCTCTTTGTTCCTGGGTGGCCATCCACAAGTGAGATATCAAGTTTTCCCCAGTATACTGGACTTGGTGGAGCCCAAGTTTTCCCCAGTATTCTGGACTTGCATAACAACTCAACACAAACCAAACTTTCCATTCCACCCAGGTGATTCATTTACTTAGTTGTTTTTTTAAAAAAAACATAAGTCCACAGACTTAGAAATTTTGCATAGCATGAATATATATTCCACCCTTGTTTTCTATTAGCTAAGCTAAGCATGATAGTAATAGGAATCTTGACTTAGGTAATTTTCACTAAGGCTTCATCTACTAGGTTTTCCCATAGCAAGGTCTATACTTAGCAAATAAAATCCATGCAAGATTTACTTAGCAAAAACACTAATGCATAGTGAAAATAATGGGACAAAAGATATGAAGCATCACTTGCCTTGGTAATGAGGAGAGTAGCACTCTTCACAATCACAATCACTAGCAAAATCTACACAAAATTATAGCATACAATTACACACAATTCATATACAATCAAAAATAATATGAATGCATGCATGCATGAATTTACTAAGTGGGGATTTTGAAAACTCTACCAAGCAAGTGCATGTTTACAGAAACATAACAAGACACAAAAATTTCCAAAACAAACTTATTTCACCCTAAAACAAATTACTAAACTAAATCCATATTCAAAATAGCCTTAAACAAGTTTCTACAAACAAAGTCATTCTAATGGTTACTATTTGTTAAACACATTGGATATTCAGAAAGGTCTTGTTTCACTGAATCCAATGGTATAAAGTTTGCAAAAACCAACGTGGCAATCAAAAGTTATAGGCATTTGAATTTGGATCAAATTCGATTTTAAATCTGTTTTTTAGATCTAACCCTAGCCACGCGTCGGCGTTGTGATTGAGGCGTCGCACCGGTTGGATCGCGCTTGGCAGCCGCAGGATCTAAACAGATCCTTGCGCTCGGATCGCGTCTGCTTAGCGATTAAATGAATCTATCCTAGCGCTCGGATCTGGAATCTAGCGGTGCTCGTTCAAACGACCTTGCCACTGGCGGCGTGGCGTCGTGGCCGAGCGCTGATCTCTGGTGGCGCTAAGCGTTCAGATAAATCGTCCGAGAGGAGAAGGTCATACCAGGTTCGAAGCTGCTGAAGCTCAAAATAGCGTCGGTTTCGAAGGCGCTCGGATGTGGCTGAGAGCTCGTCGGAGTTGGGCAGCGTCGGTGGTCGTTAGCCAGTCATTGCGAGGTTCCGCGTCGCCCTAACACAAGCGGAGGTTTAGGGATGCGCCAATAGCGTTGCGAACAAACTCGTGTGAGTCGGAAGTGGAGAACCGGGACTTACGGAATTTGGTCGCTGGGTCGAGGTGGTCGTCGGTGCTTGCGGTGTCGGCGAAGCGGCGACACAAGGGTATGAGATGAACTAGTGGGGTCAGGAGGTGCGCAAGACTCACTGAATCAGATAGCAACGAGAGGCGAGGAGAACACGAGGCTCACCGGAATTGATCGTCGGAGTGGGCTCTGTCTGCTGGCGGTGTGGGGTTGATTGAGGGCACCTGGTGGCGGAGTGGCGAGTGTTTGGGGAAATGCTCGCGGCGAGAGGATCTTATAGCCAAAGGCTCGGCGAGAACGCTTCGTGGATTAATGATTAAGCTCGGTATCACTGCGCAACGGTCGTGGCGGAGATCGTCTTGGATTCAGGGGAAGAGCGATCTTTGACATGGAGGAGGCCAACTCGTCGTGAAGTCTTGCGAGTGGAGGTGGGGTTACGCTGTCAGCGATTGATTCGTCTTTCAGCGTGAGAAGAAAAGAAACTCCGGGTGGGCTTGTTGGGCTCGTTTCGTTGTTGGGCCAGAAACCTGGCGCGCGGCCCTTTTCTTTTGTTTAACCCTTTTTCTTTTCTAAATCTATTTTCTGGAATGATTTTGATATGAATTCAAATCCTTTTTGAATTCAAACAAATCTGGGGATTTTTGTAGGGTACTGAGGTTTCAAAAACAGTCACTTAATCATGTGGTTACCTTGCAAGGGCATGGTCAAACTTGGATTTCAAACAAACAGAGACTTTGCTTCTATTTTGCAAATGTTTGAAATAGGGGTTTTGAAATTATTTCCAAGTTGAAAACTTTGGTTAAATTGCTACACCTAAACTTTCCAATAATGGAGGCAAGCAAACAAGTTCCTAAACATTCAAGTCTCAAAGGGTGATGGCCAACTGAGGTAAATTTGCTCACATGAAATCATAGCACAAACTTACGTCTAAATGATTTTGAGAAAAACCCTAAATGAATGAAGGATGCAAGGATGATATGAATGAGTTTTGAAATATGATTTTAGGGATGTTACAAATCTAACCCTTAAGATGAATCTAGCCTCGAGATTGGATTAATAACAAATAGGTAGGTGGTCTTCCAAGATCATCTTCTCTTTCCCATGTTGCTTCCTCTTCGGAGTGATGACTCCATTGCACTTTGCAAAACTTGATAGTCTTTGTCCTTGTGACTCTTTCTGCGGTCTCAAGAATCTTGACAGGCTTTTCTTCATAGGTGAGATCACTTTCTATTTGAACTTCTTCCAAAGATATGGTATCCTTCAAAGAAGATCCTTCCATCTCCGGGTGACATTTCTTAAGCTGACTCACATGAAAAACATTATGGACTGCTAATAAAGATGCTGGCAATTCGATTTCGTATGCAACTTCTCCCTTGCGACTTAGAATGTTGAACGGTCCAACATATCTTGGTGCCAACTTTCCTTTGACTCCAAATCTTTTCACTCCACGAAGTGGCGATACTCTAAGGTAAGCTCTATCCCCAACTTCGTAGGTGACTTCTCTACGCTTAGAATCTGCGTAGCTTTCACGAGGCTGCTATCTTCAACTGTCCCTAACCAATTTGACCTTTTCTTCGTCTTTGATAATATCTGGTCCAAACAAACTTCTTTCTCCACACCATTCCATAGCAATGGGTGGTACACTTCTTCCGTAGAAACTCAAATGGTGCCATCCCAATACTAGATTGATAATCGCTATTGTAAGAGAACTCTGCGTAAGGCAGACTTTCATCCCAACTCGCTCCATAATCTAGAGCACATGCCCTCAACATGTCTTCAAGGATTTGATTAGTCCTTTCTGTTTGTCCATCCGTTTGAGGATGAAAAGCAGTGCTGAATTCCAACCTCGTTCCTAAAGATTCATGAAGCTGTCTCCAAAAGTGAGAAGTGAACTGAGTTCCTCTATCAGACACAATACTCTTAGGCACACCGTGAAGGCATACAATTCTACTCATGTAGATTTTGCCTAACTTTGCTTGGTATAAGTTGTATTTACGGGTATAAAATGAGCCACTTTAGTTAGGCGATCCACTACTACCCATATGGAATCATACGACCTGGTCCTTGGTAATCCGTAATGAAATCCATACCAATATTTTCCCACTTCCGCTCAGGAATAGGCATTGGTTGAAGCAAACCTGCTGGTTTCGATGTTCGCTTTCACTCTACTACACATCACACAAAGCAATGTGTTGGCGATGTCCTTGAGATTGTTCCACCAAAATCTTTCTTTCATATCCATGTACATTTTGGTGTTTCCGGTGAATAGAATATGGAGAGTTATGGGCTTCTTGTATAATCAATTTCCATGATTCGGATCTTGTGGAACACAAATCGTTTCTCGTACATAAAGTACCTTGTTCGCCTACATGGAAACTTTTAGCTTTCCCTTGGCTAATCCTTTCCTTAATCTCTTGATTTCTTTATCCGCCTTTGGGCTTCTTTAATTTTATCTAACAGAGTGGGTTGAACATCCAAAGACATAAGATGACCTTCTGGCACAATCTCCAACCTGAGTTCCTTGAATTGCTTACACAAGTCATCTGGCAATTCACATTTGGTAAGGCCATTTACAAGCGCCTTACGACTTAGAGCATCTGCTACTACATTTGCTTTACGGGTGGTATTGCAAACTCAAGTCGTAATCCTTGATAAGTTCTAGCCATCTCCTTTGTCTCATATTGATTTCCTTGGGTGAAGATATACTTCAAACTCTTATGATCGGTGAATACTTCACAACGCTTTTCCCAAAAGGTAGTGTCTCCATGTTTTGAGTGCATGGACAGCGGCTAACTCTAAATCATGAGTAGGATAGTTTACTTCATGAGTTTTGAGTTGTCTCGAGGCATAAGCCACAACTTTTCCGCCTTGCATAAGTACGGCACCTAATCCTTGATGAAGCATCACAATACACAAATCCTTTTCCAAATCTGGTAAACCACCAGGCATGTAACTCGTGACACAAGTCTCTTCTTTAATTCTTGAAAGCTGAGTTCACAACCTTGAATAAAGCAAATTTCTTATCTTTCTTTAACAATTCTGTCATTGGTTTAGCAACCTTTGAAAAATTTCAATGAATCTTCTATAGTAGTCACTAAACCAAGGAAACTACGAACCTCTTTTACGTTCTTAGGAGATTCCCATTCTGTCAAATGAAACTTTAGCGGGATCACTGCTACACCATCTTTGTCATAACGTGACCAAGAAATCCAACTTCCTCTAACCAAACTCACACTTGCGAATTTGGCATAAAGCTTATGTTCCTCGGTTTCTCAAGTATCAAGCGTAGATGTCTTTCATGCTATTCCTTGCTCTTGGAGTAGTCTAAGATGTCATCGTTGAAAACGTCAACGAACTTGTCGAGTAATTCCATTAACACTTTGTTCATCTTATTCATGAAGTATGTCGGAGCGTTGGTTAAACCAAAAGGCATCACAGTGTACTCATACAATCCATACCTTGTGGTGAATGCTGTTTTAGGTATGTCTTATTCTCTTATCTTGAGTTGAAAATAACCTGACCGAAGATCAATCTTCGAGAACACACATGCTCCTTCTAGCTGATCAAACAAATCGTTGATTCTTGTCAAAGGATATTTGTTCTTGATGGTTACCTCATTGAGAGAACGGTAATCTATGCATAATCTTTGAGTTCTATCTCTCTTTTCCACGAATAAGCTGGAGCTCCCCAAGATGAAGAACTTGGCTGGATGAATCCTTTCTGCAATTGTTCTCCAAGTTGTTTCTTGAGTTCCTTTAGTTCGTCAACTGACATTTTATAAGGCCTCTTTGCTCTTGGTCCAGAACCTGGTACCAAATCTATTATAAACTCTACATCTCTATCTGTGGCATTCCCGGTAACTCTTCCGGAAACACATCCGGATACTCACACACAATTGGCACACTGTCCATGCTAACCCCCTTAAGAGAATTCAGCTTACTTCCTTTAGATTTAAAATTGGACTTGAATTTTATCCTCTTACCTTCAGGGGTTGTGAGTGCAACTGCAAGCGATTGGCACAATCTAGTACTCCTCATATTTAGCCATCAATCCATTCCCAAAATCACATCAATCCTTGGGAATTTAGGATTATTAGGTTCCTTTGGAAACTTATGTTTTCCAAACTCTATGACTAAGTCATGACATCCTGGTTTACTATCATTTCTCCACCAGAGAACTTACTCTTATAGGACACCCAATGGTTTCTCTTGGTAGTTCATTTCTTTAAACAAATGCTTTTGATATGAATGAATGAGATGCACCAAAGTGTCAAAGAGTACAAATGCTGAGATGGAATTGAGTCTGAACTTACCAACAACAACATCGGCTCTTCATAGACCTCCTCCACATTGATGTGGTTAACCATCCTTTCCGAAAAGGATTGGGCTTGTTAGGTCCTTCAACTTTCTTTTCGTGGCAATCATTAGCATAATGCCCCACTTCTGCATTTGTAACATTCAATTTGACTGATGTCCTTTTTTAGGCTGGTTTCTACTTCCACTTCCACCCACTTCCACTTCCACCATGGTGGCTCTTATGTCCACTCTTGTGATTCTTGTACTTATCATTGTCATGAGTGCGATGATGCTTGTTGTCATGACGGTTGTGGTTGTGGTGCTTGTGAAATTTCCCATGCTTGTGGGATCTGGTGACACTATCATCATAGTGAGATCGTTTATGAGACGATCCAGCTGTGCTTGTCAGATGTTTCCTCTTTTTACTCTCGACTTGCTTCATTTTATTCTCTACAATAACAGCCTTGTCACACAGTGACTGATAAGTTGGAACATATGCCATAGACAGCTGCAGATTCTGCTCATCATTCAAGCCTTCCAGAAACTTTTCCTTTCTTTTGGCATCTATGTCAACCTCATCCGGTGCATAGCGCCGCTGCATTGTTGAATTCTTCAATATATTCAGCTACTGGTGGTGGCGTATTACTTGATTGTGAAACTCCTTCTTTTCGGGCTCATCATTCACAGGAGATATGAGTAGTGAAAGCCATCTTCAAAGATAGCCCAAGTCACCTCATCGATAGGAGTGGTGATCTGGAAGTTGTCCCACCATCGCGGCTGGTCCTTCCAGATGAGCTACGAACGACTTTTTCAGCATCCGTGCACCACGGTCACTAAGTCTTTGTTCACGAGCGTAGCCAATCATTGGCCACCATGGGATCGGTCGTTCCACGAGAACTTAGCTGGCCTCGACGCAGAAATCTGGTGAGCATATCAAAACCGGAGGGTTGTTGTTGTTATTATTAGGGTTGTTGTTGTTGTTGTTCTGTTTTTGGATGAATGTCGCCATCATTTGCATAAACGTGTACTGCGCATTCATCATCTGCATTTCGGGTAATGTTGTTGGGGTTGGGGTTGGGGTTTTGTGACGGGAGGCATCATGGTTTGTTCATATAGAGATAAGAATAGGATACCCTTACATGATTTATGCACAATACATCACACAAGCAAACACATAGCATGCAACACAAGGATAAAAGCTCAACAACAAGATAACAAAAGTCTCAAAGTAAAAACACACAAGTGGCAAGCCATCCACATGTCGGATGGTCAATAATAAGTTCACAAATAACAAATACGGTAAATAGAGATAATCTGAGTAGTCAAGTCTACTCAAAGATCAATCTCCTCCTCGACAAAGGTAAGACCTGCGTTCTCCATTGCGGTCTTGTTCTCCTCGATGGTAGTGGTCAAGGAGTCGATCTTGGCCTTGAGAGCCCTCTGGGAACGTCTCTCAATCACTGTCTGCTGCTCTAACTTGAAGTCCTTTTGGACCGCAGTTCCTCGGTCATGTCCCGAATCCTCTTGTTCCTATCCTGGACACGTTTCTCTTGACTCTTGAACTTACGGTCTTGGGTCTCGAACTTCGCCTTCATCTCCTTGACTACCTCGTCCTGCTGTGCGAAGAGCTTGTCCTTCTCGCGAAGCTGCACCTGGAGCTCGTCATTGCTAAGCATGACGTTGGTCCTGTCAGTATCCACGTGCCTAATAAGAGTCTCTAAGTCCTGGAGGTACAGGCGTATCGGCTCTGCTGTGGTCCTCGAGTCGTCCTCAAAGTCGATGGACTCTCCGTCATCATCACGCCTTAGAAGGCGTGGAAGTGAGTGCCTCTAACTTTGTAGGGGAGTGGCCTAACAATGTCCTATCAGGTCTGCATGACAACCTCCATGCCTCTCTCCCTGTCATCGTGCATAAGCTTGAAGACGATGGCCTCCGAGTAGGCTCATGCGTCTGGCTGGTTCACCTTGAAGCCCCAGAGGTCCTTCCTCTCAAACTTGGTGAGTGGGTGCACCGTAATGGTGGGAAGAGGGAGATCGAGCAAAGTAGTAAGCTCTACGATACGAGGACCAAAACGGGTAACCTGGAACTCCTCAACAGTGCTGATGGCAATAGGCATCTATTTATAAGATTGAAAAAGTTAGAACAACACAATTAAAATAAACAAGACAAACATTCATACATATCCATGGAACACAAAAATCACACAAGTCATGCATACATGAATCCATTACATCAACCAAGGTTCAAACTTATTTAAGGTATCATTTGGAAAATAAGGTGATAGGTGGTGGTCCAACTAACGAAGTGCGTTTACAAACCTATCTCACTTGATCTGGTGGCTAACACAATGTTCCTAGAGGCAATCAGCCTATCTTGTTCACATGCTTCCATCACTAAGTCTATAATATCTCCCCTTAAGGTTTGGTTGGTGACTTCCAACTCTTGGGTATGTTTCTTCTCTTTCTCTAAGTCTTTTTGGAGGTTGAGCATCCTGCACTTGACTCTAGCACTTAGTTCTTTGATAGTCTTCCAAGTCGCTTCTTTTTCGACTCAAAGAATGTGGTGTGCATAAAAGTGTTGGTGTACATGCAGAAGCCTCTTTCTTTGTGGTTGTCTTCCTTGTTTTTGTACAAGTGAAGTTGCACCCACCAATACTCCACTCCTTCCTCCATCACTGGAAAGCCCTTGTACACAGCTGCACCATGTGCTTCCATTGCCTCCATGAGGTCCTTGAGAATCTTGGGAAACTCAGTTTCACACTCCAAGGTCATGGTCATGAGTGGTCCTCTCTTCACGGCTTCGTTGATGGAGTTCATCTACAAATAGATATGAGAATGAGAAGATTAGAAAAGTTTACGAGAAGAATAGACAAGTGTAGAAGTAGTTAAAATTTTCCTTAGTGGTTTCCAATCCTAGGGTCATAATCCTACAGGCACCACAGTGCTCTGATACCATCTGTCAGACCCCTCCTTGGTAAAGGAAAGGATCCCTGTGATTGCAATGCTAGTCCCTGGATCAATGCTAGCATCCACAGTTTAAGATGAAGTACACAGATACAAAGGTCGTTTATTACATTCATTCCAGAGATAAAACATAGTCTTTTACAACTCAGGGCCAAAGGCCTAATACAAGAGTTTATGGAATAAGTAAATAAACATAAGTCTTCATCTTCATGTGCCACAGGCAAGCATGTTGAGTGTAGACTCATGACTCCTAATCATCATCGGAGTAACCTGCAACATTACAAGTTACAGCCACAGAGGGTCAATACTTTGGAATAGTATTGGCAAGTGATACCTTAGCTTATTTAAGTGGACTATAATACTATATGCATTTTGGCTAGGTGTAGCTTGGCTTGCTTTGCTCAAAAATAGGTTTTTCCTATTAGTATAAAACATTAGGTTTTTGTCAAAACTTCCCAAGGAACCTCCAATAGACATTGGGTTCCTTCACCCTTGTTCACCCACAAGTTTTATTTAGAAATGGGAGTGATGAGATTCTTGAAGCTTCCATGTCTTGATGCTCAAATTGTCCCTTACCAGGGACATGGCTAAGTACTTAGGTTTTACACTCTGCAGAGGTGGTGCACTTTCCCCACAAGACTTGGTTTCCCAAGACAAGATCTTTCAGAAGCCTTTCCTTAGTCAAATGGACGCGTTCCAACCTATCATTCCCTCTACCACCAATTGTCCAAGAGACTAAGTTCTAGCAACCTATATGATCATGGCACAACCCATATTGCCAAGTGGTTGCACTTGAAGCTTCTCAACATTTGACATCTCAAATCTCTTTGTTCCTGGGTGGCCATCCACAAGTGAGATATCAAGTTTTCCCCAGTATACTGGACTTGGTGGATCCCAAGTTTTCCCCAGTATTCTGGACTTGCATAACCACTCAACACAAACCAAACTTTCCATTCCACCCGGTGATTCATTTACTTAGTTGTTTTATTAAAAAACATAAGTCCACAGACTTAGAAATTTTCCATAGCATGAATATATATTCCACCTTGTTTTCTATTAGCTAAGCTAAGCATGATAGTAATAGGAATCTTGACTTAGGTAATTTTCACTAAGGCTTCATCTACTAGGTTTTCCCATAGCAAGGTCTATACTTAGCAAATAAAATCCATGCAAGATTTACTTAGCAAAAACACTAATGCATAGTGAAAATAATGGGACAAAGATATGAAGCATCACTTGCCTTGGTAATGAGGAGAGTAGCACTCTTCACAATCACAATCACTAGCAAAATCTACACAAAATTATAGCATACAATTACACACAATTCATATACAATCAAAAATAATATGAATGCATGCATGCATGAATTTACTAAGTGGGGATTTTGAAAACTCTACCAAGCAAGTGCATGTTTACAGAAACATAACAAGACACAAAATTTTCCAAAACAAACTTATTTCACCCTAAAACAAATTACTAAACTAAATCCATACTCAAAATAGCCTTAAACAAGTTTCTACAAACAAAGTCATTCTAATGGTTACTATTTGTTAAACACATTGGATATTCAGAAAGGTCTTGTTTCACTGAATCCAATGGTATAAAGTTTGCAAAAAACCAACGTGGCAATCAAAAGTTATAGGCATTTGAATTTGGATAAAATTCTGATTTTAAATCTGTTTTTAGATCTAACCCTAGCCACGCGTCGCGTTGTGATTGGCGCATACCGCTTCGGTTGGATCGCGCTTGGCAGCCGCAGGATCTAAACAGATCGCACGCTCCAGATCGCGTATCGTCAGCGATTAAATGAATCTATCCTAGCGCTCGGATCTGGATCTAACGGTGCTCGTTCAAACGACCTTGCCTCTGGCGCAGGCGTCGGCGGCGGCGCTCGATCTCTGGCGCTTAGCGTTCCAGATCGTCCGCGAGAGGGAGAAGGGTCATACTAGGTTCGCGAGAAGCTGCTGAAGCTCAAGGTAGCGTCGGTTTGCGAAGGGGCGCTCGGATGTGGCTGAGAGAGCTCGTCGGAGTTGTGCACAGCGTCGGGTGGTCGTTGTCGGAGTCGTTGTCGAGGTTCCACGTCGCCCTAACACAAGCCAGAGAGTTTAGGGGATGCGCAATAACGTTGCGAACAAACTCGTGTGAGTCGGTGAAGGGCGCACGGGACTTACGAATTTGGTCGCCGGAGTCGAGGTGGTCGTCGGTGCTTGCGTGTCGGCGGAAGCAGCGACTGGGGTATCAGATGAACTAGTGGGGTCAGGAGGTGCGCAAACACTCACTGAATCAGATAGCAAGAACGAGAGGCAGAGGGGAACACGAGGCTCACCGGAATTGATCGCCGGAGTGGGCTCTGTCTGCGGCGGTGTGGGGTTGATTGAGGGTAGCCTGGTGGCGGAGTGAGCGAGGTGTTTGGGGGGAAATGCTCGCGAGGCAGAGAGGATCTTATAGCCAGAGGCTCGGCAGAAGCTCGTGGATTAATGCCCAATTAAGCTCGGTATCCTTGTGTGGCAACGGTCCGCGGAGATCGTCTGTGATTCAGGGGAAGACGATCTTTGGCGTGGAGGAGGCTCGTCGTGAAGTCAGCTTGAGGTGGAGGTAGTGGTCATCTGTGACACCGATTCCGTCTTATCTTGTGACAGGAAGAAGAAAAGGAAACTCCCCGGGTGGGCTTGTTGGGCTCGTTTCGTTGTTGGGCCAGAAACCTGGCGTGCGGCCCTTTTCTTTTGTTTAACCCTTTTTCTTTTCTAAATCTATTTTCTGGAATGATTTTGATATGAATTCAAATCCTTTTTGAATTCAAACAAATCTGGGGATTTTTGTAGGGTACTGAGGTTTCAAAAACAGTCACAACCATGTGGTTACCTTGCAAGGGCTTGGTCAAACTTGGATTTCAAACAAACAGAGACTTTGCTTCTATTTTGCAAATGTTTGAAATAGGGGTTTTGAAATTATTTCCAAGTTGAAAACTTTGGTTAAATTGCTACACCTAAACTTTCCAACAATGGAGGCAAGCAAACAAGTTCCTAAACATTCAAGTCTCAAAGGGTGATGGCCAATTGAGGTAAATTTGCTCACATGAAATCATAGCACAAACTTCTGTTTCTAAATGATTTTGAGAAAAACCCTAAATGAATGAAGGATGCAAGGATGATATGAATGAGTTTTGAAATATGATTTTAGGGATGTTACAAGAACAGACATGCAATGACTGGTGGATCCATATGTGGTCTGTGAAAAGAACATACATGCAATGACATTGGTGGATCCATATGTGGTGTGGGAAAAGAACACACATGCAATGGCACTAGTGGATCCATATGTGGTCTGTGAAAAGAACATACATGCAATGAAACTGGTGGATCCATATGTGGTGTGTGAAAAGAACACACATGCAATGACAATGGAGGTTCCATATGTGGTCTGTGAAAAGAACACACATGCAATGACTCTATTGGTTCCATATGTGGTCTATGAAAAGAACACATATGTAATCACACTGGTGGATCTGTATGTGGTATGTGAAAAGAACACACATGCAATGACACTGGTGGATCCATATGTGGTCTGTGAAAAGAACAAACATACAATGACACTGGTGGTTCCATATGTGGTCTGTGAAAAGAACACGCATGCAATGACACTGGTGGATCCATATGTGGTATGTGAAAAGAACACACATGCAATGGCACTGGTGGATCCATACATGGTCTATGAAAATAACACACATGCAATGAACTCTGGTGGATCCATATGTGGTCTGTGAAAAGAACACACATTCAATGACACTAGTGGATCCATATGTGGTCTGTGAAAAGAACATACATGCAATGACACTCGTGGATCCATATGTGGTGTGTGAAAAGAACACACATGCAATGACAATGGTGGTTCCATATGTGGTCTGTGAAAAGAACACACATGCAATGACACTGTTGGTTCCATATGTGGTTTATGAAAAGAACATACATGCAATCACACTGGTCGATCCATATATGGTAAGTGGAAAGAACATACATGCAATGACACTGGTGGATCCATATGTGGTCTGTGAAAAGAACACACATGCAATGACAATGGTGGATCCATATGTGGTCTATGAAAAGAACACACATGCAATGACACTGGTGGTTCCATATGTGGTCTGTGAAAAGAACACACATGCAATGACACTGGTGGATCCATATGTGGTATGTGAAAAGAACACACATGCAATGACACAGGTGGATCCATACATGGTCTATGAAAAGAACACACATGCAATGAACTTTTTTGGATCCATATGTGGTTTGTGAAAAGAACACACATGCAATGACACTGGTGGATCCATATGCGGTCTCTGAAAAGAACACACATTTCAATGACACTAGTGGATGCATACATGGTCTGTGAAAAGAACACACATGCAATGAACTCTGGTGGATCCATATGTGGTGTGTGAAAAGAATACACATGCAATGACACTGGATGATCCATATGTGGTCTCAAAAAGAACAAACATTTCAATGACTCTAGCTGTGGTTAATGAAAAGAACACACATGCAATGACAATGGTGGATCCAAGCATGGTTAATGAAATGAACACACATGCAATGACAATGGTGGATCCATATGTGTGTGAAAGAATAGACATGCAATGATAGTAGTGGATCCATATGTGGTCTGAAAGAGCACACATGCAATGACACTGTGGATCCATGTCTGATCACGTGAAAAGAACACACATGAAATGACACTCGTGGATCCATATGTGGTCTGTGAAAAGAACACACATGCAATGACACTGCTGGATCCATATGTGGTCTATGAAAAGAACACACATGCAATGACACTGGTGGATCCATATGTGGTCTGTGAAAAGAACACACATGCAATGACACTGTTGGTTCCATATGTGGTTTATGAAAAGAACATACATGCAATCACACTGATGATCCATATATGGTAAGTGGAAAGAACATACATGCAATGACACTGGTGGATCCATATGTGGTCTTTGAAAAGAACACACATGCAATGACAATGGTGGATCCATATGTGGTCTATGAAAAGAACTCACATGCAATGACGTTGGTGGATCCTTATGTGGTGCATGAAAGAACACACATGCAATGACACAGGTGGATCCATATGTGGTATGTGAAAAGAACACACATGTGACACAGGTGGATCCATACATGGTCTATGAAAAGAACACACATGCAATGAACTCTTGTGGATCCATATGTGGTTTGTGAAAAGAACACACATGCAATGACACTGGTGGATCCATATGGTCTCTGAAAAGAACACACATTTCAATGACACTAGTGGATGCATACATGGTGCATGAAAAGAACACACATGCAATGAACTCGGTGGATCCATATGTGGTGTGTGAAAAGAATACACATGCAATGACACTTTGGATGATCCATATGTGGTCAGTAAAAAGAACAAACATTTCAATGACTCTAGTTGTGGTTAATGAAAAGAACACATGCAATGACAATGGTGGATCCAGCTGTGGTTAATGAAATGAAAACAAATGAAATGACAATGGTGGATCCATATGTGGTCTTTGAAAAGAATAGACATGCAATGGCATTGGTGGTTCCATATGTGGTGCGTAAAATAACACACATGCAATGACTACGGTGGATCCATATGTAGTGCGTGAAAAGAACATACATGCAATGACACCGGTGGATCCATATGTGGTGTGAAAATAACAAACACTTAATAACACTGGTGGATCCATATGTGGTTTATGAAAAGAACACACATGTAATGAAAATGGTGGATCCATATGTTGTCTCTGAAAGAACACACATGTAGTGACACTGGTGGATCCATATGTAGTGCATGAAAAGAACACACATGCAATGACACTAGTGGATCCATATGTGGTGCATGAAAAGAACAGGACATGCAATGACACTCGTGGATCCATATGTGGTGTGTGAAAGAACACACATGCAATGACAATGGTGGTTCCATATGTGGTACATGAAAAGAACACACATGCAATGACACTATTGGTTCCATATGTGGTTTATGAAAAGAACATACATGCAATCACACTGGTCGATCCATATATGGTAAGTGTAAAGAACATACATGCAATGACACTGGTGGATCCATATGTGATGTGAAAGAACACATGCAATGACATGGTGGTTCCATATGTGGTCTGTGAAAAGAACACACATGCAATGACAGTGGATCCATACATGGTCTATGAAAAGAACACGCATGCAATGAACTTTGGTGGATCCATATGTGGTTTATGAAAAGAACACACATGCAATGACACTGGTGGTTCCATATGTGGTCTGTGAAAAGAACACACATGCAATGACACAGGTGGATCCATACATGGTCTATGAAAAGAACACGCATGCAATGAACTTTGGTGGATCCATATGTGGTTTGTGAAAAGAACACACATGCAATGACACTGGTGGATCCATATGTGGTCTCTGAAAAGAACACACATTTCAATGACACTAGTGGATGCATACATGGTCTGTGAAAAGAACACACATGCAATGAACTCTGGTGGATCCATATGTGGTGTGTGAAAAGAATACAAATCCAATGACACTGGTTGATCCATATGTGGTCTGTAAAAAGAACAAACATTTCAATGACTCTACCTGTGGTTAATGAAAAGAACACACATGCAATGACAATGGTGGTTCCAAATGTGGTCTGTGAAAAGAACACCCATGCAATGACAATGGTGGATCCATATGTGGTCTATGAAAAGAACACACATGCAATGACACTGGTGGATCCATATGTAGTGCAATGAAAAGAAAAGACATGCAATGACACCGGTGGTTCCATATGTGGTCTGTAAAAAGAACACACATGCAATGACTCTGGTGGATCCATATGTGGTCTATGAAAAGAATAAACATGCAATGACACTGGTGGATCCATATGTGGTGTGTGAAAATAAGACACATGCAATAACACTAGTGGATTCATATGTGGTTTGTGTAAAGAACACAAATGCAATGAAAATGGTGGATCCATATGTGGTCTATGAAAAGAACACACATGCAATGACACTGGTGGATCCATATGTGGTCTGTGAAAAGAACACACATGCAATGACACCGGTGGATCCATATGTGGTCTGTGAAAAGAACACACATGCAATGACAATAGTGGTTCCATATGTGGTCTGTGAAAAGAACACACATGCAATGACATTGTTGGATCCATATGTGGTTTGTGAAAAAGAATAAACATTTCAATGACAGTGGTGGATCCATATATGGTGCAATGAAAACAGGACATGCAATGACTGTGGATCCATATGTAATCTGTGAAAAGAACATACATGCAAGACATTGGTGGATCCATATGTGGTGTGGGAAAAGAACACACATGCAATGGCACTAGTGGATCCATATGTGGTCTGTGAAAAGAACATACATGCAATGAAACTGGAGGATCCATATGTGGTGTGTGAAAAGAACACACATGCAATGACAATGGAGGTTCCATATGTGGTCTGTGAAAGAACACACATGCAATGACACTATTGGTTCCATATGTGATACATGAAAAGAACACACATGCAATGACACTATTGGTTCCATATGTGGTCTATGAAAAGAACACACATGCAATCACACTGTGGATCCATATGTGGTATGTGAAAAGAACACACATGCAATGACACTGGTGGATCCATATGTGGCATGAAAAGAGCACACATGTAATGACACTGGTGGTTCCATATGTGGTCTGTGAAAAGAACACACATGCAATGACACTGGTGGATCCATATGTGGTATGTGAAAAGAACACACATGCAATGACACTGGTGGATCCATACATGGTCTATGAAAATAACACACCTGCAATGAACTCTGGTGGATCCATATGTGGTCTGTGAAAACAACACACATTCAATGACACTAGTGGTTCCATATGTGGTCTGTGAAAAGAATGTACATGCAATGACACTGTGGATCCATATGTGGTGTGTGAAAAGAACACACATGCAATGACAATGGTGGTTCCATATGTGGTTTGTGAAAAGAACACAGATGCAATGACACTATTGGTTCCATATGTGGTTTATGAAAAGAACATACATGCAATCACACTGGTCGATCCATATATGGTAAGTGGAAAGAAAATACATGCAATGACACTGGTGGATCCATATGTGGTCTGTGAAAAGAACACACATGCAATGACACTGGTGGTTCCATATGTGGTCTGTGAAAAGAACACACATGCAATGACACTGGTGGATCCATATGTGGTCTGTGAAAGGAACACAGATGCAATGACACTGGTGGATCCATATGTGATCCGTGAAAAGAACACACATGCAATGACAGTGGTGGTTCCATATGTGGTCCATAAAATAACACACATGCAATGACTCTGGTGGATCCATATGTGGTATGTGAAAAGAACATACATGCAATGACACTGGTGGATCCATATGTTGAAGTTGGGTTTGTGCTTGGCTTGATCTTGACAAAAGAACACCCTAGCATCTACCCTTCCCCCTCTCTTCAAAACCCTAAACCTACCTCTCCATCTCATCTAAGCTACCACCCCCCCTCTCTAAACCTAAACCCTAAGCTGCCCCCCTCTCTGGCCCTCTCGCCTTCGCTGATAGCGCGCCAAGTTGAACCAGAGCACCAGAGGCTCCCTGCATCCTCTTTGTCGACCAGCACCAGGGAAGCGGTAGGGAAGCCCAGGCGCCGTCGCTCGCCATGGCCGGAGGAACCAGGCTCCACGGCCGAGCCCACCTCGAGATCCCGCAACCTGGCGCCATCGACCACGCCGCAGCCCCTCGGTGAGCCCTTTGACCTCCGGACATGCCCCCTTCCCTCTAGTCGCCAGAAGCGCCCGCCTTCCGTCGGCGCTCTGCTGCCAATGCCGCGTCACGCCTTCGCAGCAGCGCGCGTCTAGCCTCTCCGCGCGCCGAGCCCGGCGCTAGCCCTCCTCTGCGTTAGGTCATTTGCATAGTCTTGTAGGCCATTGTCCGCTCTTCAACTTCGTTTTAGCAGCGTCACGTTTGGCAGCCGGCGTCGCCATCGTCGACAAGCGGCCGGATCCGCCGCCCGTCGATTCGCGTCCGTCGGCGGCAATGACAACCAGCGATTTCGCAAAACACCGGCCTTTTTCCCGCTTAAACCGCGGTCCCTGTCCCCACTGCCTCGTTGCAGCTTTGCATATAGACCCGGAGAAGCTGGACACCAGATCGATCCCTCCCCTCGCGCACAGATCGCCCACGTGTCACGCCACTAGCTGGGTCATGATAGCCCGCCAATGGCTGAGCATACGTCGAACCTCGGTGGCTGAGATTCCCTCGATGGGAAAATCAGAGAAACATTACCCTCCAATGCCGACTCCTTGTGCTGAGTCAGAGAAGCCCACGTCGGCCCCGGGTCTATGTCTCACTGGTGAGAAAAGTTTCTCTATTTCTGTTTTAATTTAAATCTTTCAAATTAAATTTAAATTCAAATTTAATTTTTCAAATAACTTTTAAAATACTAATCCAAATAATACAAATAATATATGTTTTCAAATCAGAAAATATGAGGAATTCAAATATGCCCTTCAAAATATATTTTGGACACTTTAATTTTAAGTTGATTTAAATTACATAAAATGCCCTTTTCCTTAATTAATTAATAACTTTTGTTTTATAAGTCCAAATTTAACAAATAATATGTCTAAAATGATTAGCTTTCGACGAGACCTTTCTGTTTATGCATTCCTTGTTCTGTTTTGCAGCATGCATCATATAAATATAATGTATACAGCAACTTAATTGAGGTTAAAACATGATTAAAACTCAATAAAATGATTTATACTTGTATTCCACACCTCACCCATGCCATGCTACATTATTGCCAAGCAAATTTTGCATCATTCATAATGGCATGATTGTTTGCTTGATGCATTTTATTTCATATGCTTGTGCACTTTATTTATGTTGGCCCTTGTTTGTTTGGTTCTTCTCCGAATAGGCCTGAAAGGTGGGATATATCCAGAGAACCAGGAGCACTACCTGCATCCTTCTCTCGCTTCAATCGAGTGCCAGCAAGCACTACCACATGCTTGCATACATATAGTACCTATTGCCTCTATCTTATTCTTGCATCATTGAGTCGCGATTGCATTAAATTGAATCCCAAGTATTGCATAGCCTTTACTTTTAAACCCCACCGAAGCTTGTTCTCCATCCCATGAGCCATTACTACAGAGTTGTTTGAGCCATGCGAGTCGTAGAACACATGTGTAGGGTATGTGAGTGTCGATGGATAACGAGGTACCTAAACAACTTAACCTGAGTAGTAATGGGATAACTAATGAAAGTGGCATCGGTGAGCCATATTTGCTATTTGGTTTTTCAGGCTCACTTGTGTCTCGTAGGACCCCGAGTACTTGATTCCTGTTCCTTGAATATTCGCGCTATACACATCCGGAGGCTTATGAACCCCCTGAGCGAGCTTGATTCATTCTTATTTCTTGGGGCCACAAAGTAGTTAGAGGCTTTATTACTATTCTGTACTTATGCCATGCTTTCTCGCTTAATTTAAGATTGTGCGAGAATGCACCTGTACTATTAGGTAAGCTTTTTGGCAGTGTCGACAAGCCCAGTCACATTTTGGGTTCCCAATCGTTTCTGACCATTGACAAACCTTGAGTCCGTCTCGGACGGGCCAACCGTCGGGTAGCTTAATGGGTGGCCCCTGAAATATTCTCAATCTGTGATCGCTTTGTCGTGACTTCCTCGTTGGGTTTTGATTTGGTTTTCCGTGGTTGATCGAGTGTGTGTTGCTATTTGTGCACCCTGTGGTAAAACTTTCAAAGCCGTGTCCGCGGTTATGGACGCACTTGGAGCACGCTTCTCGATCATAGACAAGTATAACTAAAGTACCGCTTTTAATTTGACTAAGTATCTGACTAGTAAATAGTCCAACACTCATGGAATGGATAATAAAACTGCCAACGGATGGGGGTTTGTTCGTCCGCTTCCTCGTCGGTAAGCGAGGAGGAGGATGGATCTGTTAATATTACCGTTATAACTATTGTTATTAATTCATGGACATCCGTCTATCTATGGTTAGGCGGATTGTTAGCGAGTATCTATAGAATTGTTAGGGTTTATCTTTGCTGCAATTGCGTCACCCCAGGTTGTGTCCCCTTTAGAGGCATAAAGACTTCTTTGAGTACCCCTAGGGTCTCTACGATAAATTATTGATTCGGATGAGCAATGTAAACTCGCAAGATGGATACTGGGTGGAGGAGACGGACGATGTCGGCAACGATCATTTGGTGTAGAGATTCCGGGAATGGGGATCCGTGATATCTGTGGGCGGGATGTGTTTATTTATGGGGCATCTTATGCCGATTTGCTTCTTATCCGTACTCGGATCTTGTTTTCCGCTTCCGCTTGATACTCTGATGTTTGGTGTATGAGGAGGTATAAACTATTATATCTATCTAGGATATTTGGATCTTGCCGTATGGCGTTGCAATATTTCCTTTCTTTTTAGATGGAATGACTCTGAGAACCATTGTATGGTGGCTTGCATACATACTCATTTGTGTATGTAGTTGATCCTTCAGCTTTGCCGATTCGCCGTTCTTGTCCCGATGTTAGGAAATGGTTGGGACGGCGAAAAGGTCTACTGTGAGTGGCATTTGGGCCCCATTACTATTTTAACCATTTCGCTCATCCAGATTGTAACTAGGGCGTAATTCACCGAGGTAGTTACAATTGGTATCGAGCCATCCGCCCTTCGTGGTCTCAGCCAAATGGTCGTTGTCGGTCTAGCAAATATTTTGGTAGCTATGTATACTAGGGAAAAACAAAGCGAGAGTAGGACTGCTTCCACTTTTCTTCTTACCCACCCACCACCCTTTTCCGGTAAGGAGTGTAACGCTTTCAATCCTCTTCTTAAAATTCAAACTAGATTCACGTGTTACGGGTTTCCGTAGTACCATAGACAGTGTGTGTGTGTAATTCCTTGTCTATCTGTTGCATCCAATTTGTTATCACAATCTGCCTTTGGTTATCAACTGTTGGTATATTCCATACCGATGTGCTTTTGAAAACACGCTATCTGATCTCGACTCCTTGTTAACGGTGCCATCTTCTTAAGGGTGTCCTTCCTTCTAGCAACTCCACATTCGTGAAACCATCAGCTAATCTCTATCCGATAAGTGATTTTATGATCTATTGGTATTTTAGTGCGAAAAATGCGAAAAATTTTTCTTTGATACATCTATGTTTCCACACTCCTTTTCAGTGTGAAACATTATCTATCTCCCTTTTATCAGCATGTCCATGCTAACTCATTCTTTTGTCACCGGCGCTTAATCCTAGAGTTTCTTTTCATCTCCAATTCTCTTGGGCTAATTACATAACAGGTGTCGATCCGATGCCGGTGATTGTAAGTTGGTTCTCGGCATAGCTATATGACACTTATCATGAGTGGAATATGGAAAATGCAATCACACTATCCTCCAAATGGTGACGGTTATCTCCTGTGATTTTGAGTACACCGCGATCATATCTGTGCATATTCAAGCATCTTTGGCAATCCGGAGTTTCCCAAAGCACTACGGCGGTCTATCATCTGTCCATCATGCCGCATCTTTTGAACCCCATATCGCAAAATTCTCTTTGAGACGAGAATTGCATCTTTTAAATCTTCGCCTCTCGTAGCTTTGCTTGAGGTATGAGCTATCATCGTTTCTTTATCCTAGATCTCTTTATCTTTGCAACCGGCGATCCGATCGACAATGTGAACCAGGTGACATCTCTTTTTCTTCTGAAGGACCAGATAATCTATTCTTCCAGTGCATCTTCTTCAACACGAACCCGTGCTCTTAATATTGATCTTTCTAAGGGCGTTGAGCTCAGAAAGTGTTTCGAGCATTTGTTCGTTTCTCTCGCCTTTTGAACTTGATATTCTGGGAATATCTTGTTAATCCATGGTGGTATATGTTGATAATATGCTTGCCTATTCGATATCTATGGAAGGACATGGGAGATCATCTGTGTCTCTTTCTCTCAAGCTTCGTGAGCACTGCCTGTGTGCAAAGTCTCAAAGTGAGAATTCTGACTTTTTGAAGTCACCTATCTCGGCCACGTCCTTCTGCTAAATAGATCGCTTCAATTTTGGAATCAGCAAGTTCATTGTTAATTCCATCTTCCATCTTCAATCAAACCCGGAGTTTTCCTTGTTGGCAAGTTATCATCGTCGTTCCGCCGTAGTTTTCCTCAAGACTGCTAAATCTTTCTCAATCATTTCAAGAAGAACATGGAGTTCTTTTCACCTCAGTCTCGTTAAGTAATCTCTTGAAACCCTCTCGCTCTATCGTCTATGCTCAATCCATCGGAGGCCATGAAGACCTTCCAGATCTTGTATTCCTTCTGTTCAAGTGGTGCTATCTTTTTCTCTATCTGTGGAATCTTGCAGTTGTCTCCGTGATCTTCCTTCATATCTTTTTGGTGGCTTGGTACTTCAGACATGACAACAACATCATCATCTTTATCTATCTATGAATCCGGTGAATCGTTTGCATCTATCCTTGTTTTCTAACGGAGTTCCATGAGTTATTGTCAATACCTTCAGTCTGTTTCGGTAGTTGGGGTGCATGGTTTTCTTATTCATGTGCGGAGTAATGCTTTGAGTGCGGGATGGAGTAGCTACCATACCACTACTCTTATCATTCGCTCTTGTACATTGAATTGGTGAATTAATGTGATTTCACTCATTCCACGGAAGTTAGAAGTGGCCTTTATCCCTCGATACTTTTACTTCCGTCCTTGTTTTCCAGAGTGCTCTCTCGAAGAAAGTAATCAATAATCTCTTGTTCGTGACCTCACCCTTTCTACACGGAGCAAAATCCTCAATTATCTGATGGAAACAAACGCAAACTCTTTTTTGTCCTCGTCATTCTACCGATGCTCGACATCCCCAAACAAGATGAAAGAAAACTATCTCTCTCTTTGTTTCTTCAATTCTTTTTCTGTGGTAAAGCCAATTATGGTTGATGCCATCAGCCGCAAATCTATTGCGTTAGCCTCAAGGCTAAAGAAAGCAATAAGTATCTCTACAATAAACTCCAGATCCTCCATATTCTTTGCTTCTTGGGATTCCACCATGATATGGCTTCACATCCGTCTCTAGAAGTTATATCCGCGCACCTCAATTGCGTGATCCTTTGGTTCTTACCAGCGCAAGAAGAATCTAAACCGACGATGTCTAACTAAATCTTTCTGCTGATATCAAGGGACCCTATTGTTTGAAGGCAATATTGTTTCCGAACCTCATTTCTCAAATCCGAGAGAAGATACGATGCTATTGTCATAGTGGTTCCAAACATCTCCAACCTAGCCCTTTTCTTCCGGCGAGACAAGATTCATCCTCTCTAGTATCGGTAAATCTTTAATCTTAACGGTGCGTTTTCTTTATCCATGATACATCATCTTGTCCTTTCTTTCACAAGTGGTTCTATTCTTTTATCATGTTTCTTGAGAAAACCGGAGCTATGTTCATCCTATCCTTCTTGCCTCACGACAATCCTTCAACTCTTCTAACCCGTTGTTTCTCAAGCAAAACGCAAGACTCGCAACAAGTCTAGCAAGTTTTGCAAGGTGCAGTGGTCGCACCATTCTGCTCTTCATCATCTTGGGAACGCAAGGATCACCTTCGTTCCGAACACCTGCCTCTCCTGGTGTTGTTTTCTTTTTCCTAGGAATCTCGGGGCGAGATTCTTGTTTAGTGGGGGAGAGTTGTAGCATCCCAATTGTCTAACAATTGCAATGCTACTAGCCTAGTCTATATATGCTACTTCCTATATATAATGGTTGCATCATAAATATATCATGCTCATGTCATCATGCCACCTTGCATTTGAGCATCATATAAAACCCTTTTTGTTTTGGTTCTTCTCTCATATGCATCATTAATTGTATTTGCCTCTTGATATTGTATTTGGTTATTGATATATTGTTTAATGCCCAAGTTGAGTTGGGGGCATATCTTTTATTTAACTCCACCACCTTTCTTGTCATCACCCCATGATTCCACCATCCAACTAAATATGAGCTTTGCACTTTATGGGTTTTACCTCTAGCTCATGTGGGTTGGGATGGATCCAATTCTATCTCCACATGCTCTCATATATGCACCATATTGTACCCACATTATTGGTTTATTAGAGCCACATGGCCACCTTTGCATGCCTTGTGAGTGGAACTTTTCCCTAGCTTCCATATGGGTTGTATTGGGGTTATTATCATGTTGGGGTATTTTTGGGACTATTAAACATCTAGTGGAATATACACACTAGCAAGTCCCAATTATAATCAAATGTGTTCATCTCCATCTACTCCATCTGGAACTTTCCTTTAAATTCTTTTGCTTGGCTTTTATTCCAATTTTAGGAATGCATAATAATAATGCCATGTTAGTATTATTGTTCTCACAAAAATAAACATGGCAATAAATATTTTGCATGGGCCATGCAAGTACCACCACAATTAAGTCTTTTTGGATTTTTATTTGAATTCTTGAGTGGTTCATCTCTCTTCCTCTCTTCCACTCCTTTTGTTGATCTTGTTTGAGTTGCTAAACCCTACACCTTTTCCACATGTTCTTGCTTGATCTAAGTTTGGAGCATGCAAGCTTCTAAAACCCTAAGCCCTCACCCTCTCTCTCTTACCCTCTATCTAAGATCCTTCCTAATCACCTACCCCATCATCACCATACCCCCTCTCTCCTAAACCCTAAACCGAGCCTCCCTAGCTCTCACCCTCTCTCTCGGCCTCTCTCTTCTTTCTACCTAGCTGGCCCCACCTGACCACCCTGGACCCACCTAGCTACCACCACCGCAAGCCCTAACCCGAGCCATACCCCTCCTAGCCAACCCTAGCTCCTAACCGAGCTACACCCGAGCCTCCTCTCTTCCTACCCTCTCTCTTCTCTACCTGCCTGCCAGCCCACCCCGGACCTACCTCTCCCCTCCTTGTCCCCGCCCTGCTCCACCTGCTGGCCTACACGCCTGGCTCTCGAGAGCACGTGAGGGGGAGGAGGGAAAGGTGGCACCCGAGGCCACCTTTTTCCATCTACCCCGCGCCCACACGCTCCTCCCCTCCCTCCTTTCTCTTTAACCACACGGCTCTCCTCTGGCCTTCCCCAGATCTACCCTAGGGCGCCTGCCGCTCCTCCCCTCCCTCTCCACCGAAGACCAACCTCTCTCGCCGGCCACCGCCAGCACCACGTTGCTGTGCTGCCCACCGTGGACACGTCGTGGAAGTGATCGAGGAGCCCGTGGAGCATCCACTGCATCACCCTGTACGCGCCGTCGTAGAGGAGAAGCACCGGAGCCGAAGAACACCGCCACCGTCGCCGATCCCCTGCGTCCCAAGCCGATCCGCCACCACCGACACACTCTCGGTGAGCACCCGACCCTCCTAGACATCCGCGTTGTCGTCATCGTCCCCTGTATGCGTTGATCTTTCCGTCGTACACCCTCGGTGCACCGACGAGCGCGCGCGTCTGCTCGCTCCCACGTCGCGCAAAACCCTATCTAGGCCCCGTCCTCCCTCCTGACACCGACCTCTCCCTATCCCAACAGTAGCCGCCTCAGCGCCCAGCGTCCAGTGGATCGATCCGCCGCCACAAGACCGATCTGTCACGATCACGAGAAAGAGGAACAGTACGGCCGTGGTAGTTTTACAGATCGCCCCCCCTTTTTGTTTTCTGCTCCACCCGCGGTACCTCGTGGCCCACTAGTCAGCCGCCGTGACCTTCTTCCAGAAAACCCCCTGACTTTTGTAAACCTTAACCCGCGCTCCAGCCCAGCCCACACACTGCTGGCCTCTCACCGCTGTCACGTGGACCCCGTGGCCGCTGGTCCCACTCATCATTATTGCGGTGGCTTAGCTCGTAGTGAAACCCTGTTCATACGTGTCACCAGTCGACAACGGCCCACCCGTCGTCGGTAGGTGCAGATCCTTTGAGTACAAAAAGTTTCTGTTTATTTCTGTTTTAATTTAAATCTTTTTCAAATTAATTCAAATTCAAATTTAAATCTGTTTTCAAATAACTTTTAAAATATAAATCCAAATAATACAAATAATATATGTTTTGAAATCAGAAAAATATGAGGAATTAAAATATGCCATTCAAAATATATTTTGGACACTTTAATTTTTATGTTGATTAAAATTACAATAAAATGCCCTTTTTCCTTAATTAATTAATAACTTTTGTTTTATAACTTCAAATTTAACAAATAATATGTCTAAAATGATTAGCTCGACGAGACCTTTCTGTTTATGCATTCCTTGTTCTGTTTTGCAGCATGCATCATATAAATATAATGTATACAGCAACTTAATTGAGGTTAAAACATGATTAAAACTCAACAAAATGATTTATACTTGTATTCCACACCTCACCCATGCCATGCTACATTATTGCCATGCAAATTGTGCATCATTCATCATGGCATGATTGTTTGCTTGATGCATTTTATTTCATATGCTTGTGCACTTTATTTATGTTGGCCCTTGTTTGTTTGGTTCTTCTCCGAATAGACGAGCGAGGATATATCCAGAGACCGTGAGCACTACCAGATCCTTCTCTCGCTTCAATCGAGCTGCCAGCAAGCACTACCACATGCTTGCATACATATAGTACCTATTGCCTCTATCTTATTCTTGCATCATTGAGTCGCGATTGCATTAAATTGAATCCCAAGTATTGCATAGCCTTTACTTTTAAACCCCACCGAAGCTTGTTCCTCCATCCCATGAGCCATAACTACAGGAGTTGTTTAAGCCATGCAGTCGTGAGAACGACATGTGTAGGGTATGTGAGAGTCGATGGATAACGAGGTACCTAAACAACTTAACACAGTAGTAATGGGATAACTAATGAAAGTGGCATCGGTGAGCCATATTTGCTATTTGGTTTTTCAGGCTCACTTGTGTCCGTGGGACCCAGTACTTGATTCCTGTTCCTTGAATATTCGCTATCCACATCCGGAGGCTTATGAACCCCCCGAGCTGAGCTTGATTCATTCTTATTTCTTGGGGCCACAAAGTAGTTAGGGGCTTTATTACTATTTTGTACTTATGCCATGCTTTATCGCTAATTTAAGATTGTGCGAGGAATGCTGTACTATTTAGGTAAGCGGAGTGTTTTCACATGTCGACAAGCCAGTCACATTTTCGTTCCCGGTCGTTTACACCATTGACGCAAACCTTGAGTCCGTCGAGCCGCCAACTTCGTCGGGTAGCTTAATGGGTGGCCCCCTGAAATATTTCTGAATCTGTGATCGCTTTGTCGGATCGCCTCGTTGGGTTTTGATTTGGTTTTTCGAGGTTGATCGAGTGTGTGTTGCTATTTGTGCACCCTAGGTAAAACTTTCTGAAAGCCGTGTCCGCGGTTATGGACGACTTGGAGCATAGTTTCTCGATCATAGACAAGTATAACTAAAGTACCGCTTTTAATTTGACTAAGTATCTGACTAGTAAATAGTGCAACACTCATGGAATGGATAATAAAACTACCAACGGATGGGGGTTTGTTCGTCCGCTTCCTCGTCGGTAAGCGAGGAGGAGGATGGATCTGTTAATATTACCGTTATAACTGTTGTTATTAATTCACGGACATCCGTCTATCTATGGTTAGGCGGATTGTTAGCGAGTATCTGTAGAATTGTTAGGGTTTATCTTTGCTGCAATTGCGTCACCCCAGGTTGTGTCCCCTTTAGAGGCATAAAGACTTGCTGATTACCCCTAGGGTCTCACACGATAAATTGTTTGATTCAGATGAACAGTGGCTTCTTAAGATGGATACCGGTGGAGGAGACGGACGATGTAAAGCGATCATTCGGTGTAGAGATTCCGGGAACGGGGATCCGTGAGATCTGTGGGTGGGATGTGTTTATTTATGGGGCATCTTATGCCGATTTGCTTCTTATCCGTACTCGGATCTTGTTTTCCGCTTCCGCTTGATACTCTGATGTTTGGTGTATGAGGAGGTATCCTAAACTATTATATCTATCTAGGATATTTGGATCTTGCCGTATGGCATTGCAATATTTCCTTTCTTTTTAGATGGAATGACTCTGAGAACCATTGTATGGTGGCTTGCATACATACTCATTTGTGTATGTAGTTGATCCCTTCGCTTTGCCGATTCGCTACCGTTCTTGTCCCGATGTTCGGAAATGGTTAGGACGGCCGAAAGGTCTACCTGTGAGTGGCATTTGGGCCCCACCGTACTATTTTAACCATTTCCGCTCATCCAGGCTTGTAACTAGGAGCGTAATTCACCGAGGTAGTTACAACGCATACCCCTTCGCGTTAAGTGATTCTTTCGTAGCCAATGGATCTGCATCTAACGGTCGTTGCGCGTTTGACCTAAAAGGAGCGGGCCCGACGGCGTGTTGTCATATTGTGGCGGCGGCGTCATGAGTTGGTCGATCGTGAAGCGAGGGAGAAGAAGGAGATGCTCACCAGAATCACGGGGTCGTGGTGAAGTTCAAGGTACTCGCGAGAAGGCAAGGGATGCACGGGTGTCGTCGGAATTCCTCACCGGAGATGCTCTGGTTCTCGGGTGCGGTCAGACGCTGTCAGGGGCGAGGCTACAAGGCTCGCCGAAGCAAGGCAGAGGGTGTGTTAGACGCGCCTGGTACTAAGGAGTATGTGAGCATCACTGAATGGCATCGGGGAGGTCCGAGCTTACCAGGAAGACTCGCCGGAGTTTGCAGTAGATGCGGTGGTCTCAGTCGTGGTCGGAGACGTCGCTACAGGTCACGAGAAGAACAACCGAGGGTATGGTTAGACGCAGGAGATCACAAAGGTGTTGTGTGCGTGAACGAGAAGTGAAGGGGCGGTCTGGTTCACCTGGGAGACGTCGTCGGAGAAGTTGCAGACGGCGGCGCTGTTAGAGCTTGATGTAGTCGACGCTCTGGGGCGCCCGCGGTTGAACGGCGGGTACAGGGGGATGCGTCTGGGAGTGGGGAAGCTGCTAGGGTGCTCGGGGAGGCACGGGGTGGTGTGGCTTGGCCGGAATCGGTACTGGACCTCGTCGGAGCAGAGGGTGCTCGGGGAGGAATTGGGGGAGGTCTAAGGCGTGCCAACGCGGGGTGTCAGAGGGGAAATATAGGGGAGACATGGGCGTTTCAACCTGCGTGATCAAAGCTGGTAACGATGGTCGAGTTAAAGCAAATTAAGGCCGCGAATTCATCGGCAGGAAACAGCGACGAGAGAGGAAGAACAGGTCGTGCGGGTAAGAAAGAAAAACAGGAGGAGTGGGGTCTACATCGATGGGAAAGAAGAGAGGGAGGGTCCACTATTCATACTGTGCAATGGGTCGAAAGCGAGGTGTGAATCGTTTCTGTTGGGAGAATAATCTGCTTCGGGCCTTAGTGGGTGAGTCCTTTGCACTATTTTTCATGCAAACATTTTTCTTTTTCTAAATCTAATTTCTGTTTTGAATTTCAAACTATCAAACAACACTCAAATTGATTCAAACAATCACCAAACTTCACAACTTTGAACATGGTTCTGTTTATCAACATAAACCAAATTCTAAAAATAAAATAATATTTTTATTCATTTTTAGGATCTATTTAATATTTAAATAAAATAGCCCTTTAGTTATTTAATCAAATAGGGTTTGATTTATTTAATAAAATCTCCATTTGAAATCCAAACATTTTTAAAACCAAATCAGTAGGTTTTATTTGAAAATAAAAGAATACTTGGAACTTGTTTAAAACAAAATAACCTTTTATTTTAGGGTCCATTAATAATTAAATAAAATGGACCTTAGTTAATAATCCATATAGGATTTGTTTTATTAAATCTTTATTTTGAAATCTAAGATAAAACCAAAACACTTCAGTAGGTTTTATTTTGAGAATATAAAATACTTGGAAAACTTATTTTAAATAAATAAATAAGTTTTGATGTTTTGGAAATAGTAAAACCTTTATTAATAAAACTTGGATATTTAAATCCTTTTTATTTTATTTTAAATAAACCTCTACTATTTTAATCAAAGCAAAACCTTTTGTTTCAAAGTCTTGGCCAAGGTTTAATTTGGCTTTATAAAATAATCTTTATTTATAAATTCTACTTTGCTTTTGAAAACCAAATCTTTTATTAAAAGATTCCAAAATAGTAATTCCAAAACATTTTATTTGCCTTTATTAAATGTTTATCTTTATAAATCCCTTTAGGATTTAATTTTTCAAAATAGGTTTGAAGATTCCCAATTGGATTCAAAAGTTTTTTTCTGGCCCTGAAAATCAACAAAGTTTTATTTTATTCATTTATTTTCACATTACAAGATTTGGAAAATATTGGGATGTGACAGGCTACCACCCTTAAAATAAATCTCGTCCCGAGATTTGGGAAGGTTAGGGTTACAAGTAGGCTCAAAACAACTAGGGTACTACCACCCTTAAAAATTTTCTAACTAAACTACATGTTTGCCTTCTTGGGATCCTGGGAATACTTTCTCTAAACAGCTGCATTTGAGTCCTTTGTTTCCATACTTGACTCATGGGCCAAGGTTGAGTTTCTCCATAGGCTTGTTCAACTTATTCTTCATCTTCTCTAGACAATTGCTTGCATAGTGTCCTGGGTTCTTGCAATTGAAACAGTGGATATCTTGGAGTTCTTTACGTTGCTCTTGTGGACAAGTTGCTACATAATGGCCTGGTTCCTTGCAGTTGTTGCACACCACTTGGTCAATTCCTTTATTCTTCCTGTTCTCTGGGCACTCACTGGAGTAGTGTCCCATTTCCTTACATTTACGACATTGCACAAGGTTCATGTCTGGTCTTGGTTTCTTGGTTTTCTTTGATCCTTTGAATTGGGTTGTCTTGTTTGGAGGTATGAGTGGTCCTTTTCCTTTGGTAGACTTGGATCCTTCTTGTTTCCTTTGTTCCACCATGGAATAGATGGGGCATTGGATAGGGACGTGGTCGTTTCTTTCACAAAGGTAACAAGTAGCTTGAGAGGTAGGACATTGTCCAATAGGATGTTTCTCTTCACAGTTAGGGCATTGATCTTCATGCTCCTTGGAAGTATGGTCCTTGTCTCCACAAATAATGCAAGCTGGGTCTCCATCTAGAATAACATTCTTGTCTTCCTTTTTGATCATTTGAGTAACCAATCCTTGCATCAATTGGGATTGAAGTCTCAAAATACTTTGTATGGCTGGGTCTAGTCCATTGTTGTTGGCTAAAAGCTGAGTTGTCACTTGGCTTAATTGGGTTTGGTTTGCTAGTAGTTGTTCTCTCATGTTGACCTCTTGGTTGTTGTTGTTGTCACCATCCTTGATGTTGGAGTCTCTTGGAGAAGTTATCTGTTTGGGTTGGATTGGGATTAGGATAGGCAACAAAATTTCTAAGGAAACAATTCTAATCACACACATCACAATTCACACAAGCAATGTGCAAGCAACCACAAACAAACATTCCACTCAAACAACAAGTTTCAAGCACATACTTAGGCAACAAAAAATATTTTTGTTACACCACATAAGTTGGTGGGTTTGACTTAAACTAAATATGGTGGTCCATCTATATGGTTCACTTGAAATTTTTCCTTCCTTCTTGGTTGATTATTCTTGATCAAGATCTTTGTATCCTTGGAGAATTTCTTGAATCTTGGTCACAAAACTTCAAAGGCGGTCATGGTTCCTTCTAAGTTGTTTTTCCTTAGTCTTCAAGTCTTGAGTAACATTTCTTGTCTCACTTGTAGTCTTTAGTGATATCCAAGGTTGAAGTCCTTGGTGAAAATGTTGAAGATGTTGAAGTCATTAGAGTTGAAGATGTTGAAGAAGTCCTTTGCACATGGTGTAGTCTTGGGCCATGGGTAGGTTTTTCCATCAAGTTGAAATTAGATGAGATGTAGAGTTGAAACAAAATGGTTGAGGAAAGAGTTTACAAGTGTTTTTCTAAATAAGTTTTTGGAATAAGACAACTCCTATTGTCTAAGGGTTTTTGTCCAATCCTAGGGTTACAAATCCTACAGGCAACACAATGCTCTGATACCATCTTATAGGGATCCCAACCTTTAAATAGGTAGAGTCCCCTGTGTTTACAATGCTAGTCCATGGATCAATAGCTAGCATCCACAGTTAAGATGTAATATCAAGAAACAAAGGTCATAATATAACTTTATAACCGGGAATAACATAATTTTTATTACATCTTACATAGCTCTTTGGCTATTACAATACATTGCAGCGGAATAACTATAAGCATGGAGTCCTTCATCTTCAAGTGCCACAGGCAGATGTTGGTTGTAGACTTTGTAATCCTAATCAAACAATCTTCACTAAAATCAATCAAACCTGCAACATTACAAGTTACAACCACAAGGGTCAATACATTTGAATTGTATTGGCAAGTTTCACTACTAAGTATAATATGAGTGGATCCTATCATTACATGCATATTTGGCTAAGTAGAGTTTTAGGCTCATTTGCAGAAAGCAATAGTTTATCCTATCTTTTCAAAATGGTTTTGGTCCTTTGTCAAATCTCCTTTCAAAATCCCTTGAACTCCTTGGTAAAAACTCAAGTGTTCAAGTCCTTGTCAAAATCTCTTTAGTACCTTGGCAACCCCAAGTGCATCAAGTTTTAAAAGTTTTCTTTTAGAAATTAGAGTGTCGAGATCTTCCATAGCTTCAGGCCTTAGTTGCTCAGTATTGTCCATTACCGGGGACACGGCTAAGTACTTAGATTTTATTATCTTGCAGAAGTTGTACACTTTACCCACATGACACAATCTCGTCTTGACGCCACCAGTGGCCGCTGGATAAGTACTCACCAAAATGGAGTACCGGCAGATCGAGAATGTGACGAAGTCTTTCCAAAAGGTCCTCCCATACACCATTGCTAGCTTGTCTTCAGTACCCATGAAGCATTCCAGATCCCCATGTCCAGTAAACTGAAGACAATGCATGGGTCTTCCCAATGTAGTTGACTAAGCCAGAGCCATAATAGCATGTGGTTGCACACGGAAGCCACTGTACGAGAAACATGTTCAATCTCTAAGTTTCCTGGGTGGTTTTCCTTTGGAGCACAACACAAAGAGATTTTCCATAGACAAGATTCCTTTTGTTGCCACCTTCTCCAAAACTCAAAGTATCCTTGGCCACCCAGGTGGTTCATTGAGTCCTTGTTTTATTATATAAAACATAAGTCTTTTCTCAACCTTTGTAAAATCTCAACATGTATCTCTTTTCAAAATATAGCATGGCTAAGCATGTATCAACTACAATGTTTTCTCTAAGGAATGTATAAGGTATCCTAATAGGATTTAGCATAGCATAAGTATAAAATTATTTTCATGCATGTTTTCAAAATCCACTAAGTATAATGAAAAAAATAGGACTTTTGTATGATAGTGTAACTTGCCTTTTGGTAGGGAATGGTGGTTCACTTCTTGATCTTGCTAGTCTCACACTTCTCTATCTTCACTACAAGTCAATCAAGCAAACACCAAATCAACTCACATTCCACACCAAGGTCAAACAAACAATTTCACACACAAAGTAATGGAATCTAAGTCATGCATAAGCATGCAAAGGTTGGTTCTATTGTAAGGATGGTCTCCACTAGTCTTCTAAACTTTGTAAGTTCCAAATTGGTCATTTTCCAAAGTGGCAAAGTCATTTGCAAAAGGGTTTTGTCCTTAAACCATTTTCAAAACAAAGTATTATTTTATATGGTGTAGAAAATATTTTTACTAAGGCATTAATCTATAGGGTTCACCAAATATGTTTTCAAATCACAAAACTTGGGGTTTGGGGTCAGTGAGTTTAAAACAAGACATTTTCCAAAGGTTTTCTTCCAAAACCATTTTTAATAAATAAACCACATTTCTATTTGACTACAATGGTTTTAAATCAAAGAATCATTATTTTGTTTCACCAAATACATTTTTGAATCCACAAAGTGTTTCCTATGGTCAGTAGGTTTGGTTCAACACATTTCCTCCAAAGTTTTCCATTCAAAACCATTTTCATAAACAAATCAATAGTTTTAATTAGCTAGAAATGAACTAAACCAATTAATCCACTCTAAACTTTTCCAAATTCATTTTCCAAAACATGGGTTGGTTCCTAAGGTCAGTAAGGTCACAACAAACCATTTTGCAAAGGTTTTAACCCAAAAATCATTTTTAAACTATTTTTCTACTCTAAACAAGCTCACAAAAGAATCTGCAAAAACAGGCAAACTAACAGATACTATTTGCTAAACTAAGGGCATGGTTGGCTAGGGCTTGCTCTCCTGAATCCAACGACATAAAATTTGTAATTTTTGGACGTGTGGATCCAAAGTTACAAGGGTTTGAAAATGGCATTTAAATCTGATTCCAAACTCTATTCTCAAACGTCTGGTGCCACGCGTCTTAATCTCATTCGCCCATACCGTTTCGTCTGGATTGGCTATTCTGGCGCGTTGGATCAAGTCCGATCGTGCGACCCTGAACGCATACCCCTTTGCGTTAAGTGATTCTTTCGTAGCCAATGGATCTGCATCTAACGGTCGCTGCGCGTTTGACCTAAAAGGAGCGGCACTGACGGCGGCTGTGCGGCGGCGGCGCTCTGTCGGCAAGGTTGTCGACGATGCAGGAAGCGAGGGAGAAGAAGGAGATGCTCACCAGAATCGCGGGGTCGTGGTGAAGTGCAAGGTACTCGCGAGAAGGCAAGGGACGCACGGGTGTCGTCGGAATTCCTCGCCGGAGATGCTCTGGTTCTCGGGTGCGGTCAGACGCTGTCAGGGGCGAGGCTACAAGGCTCGCCGAAGCAAGGCAGAGGGTGTGTTAGACGCGCCTGGTACTAAGGAGTATGTGAGCATCACTGAATGGCATCGGGGAGGTCCGAGCTTACCAGGAAGACTCGCCGGAGTTTGCAGTAGACGCGGTGGTCTCAGTCGTGGTCGGAGATGTCGCTATAGGTCACGAGAAGAACAACCGAGGGTATGGTTAGACGCAAGAGATCAAAGAGGTGCTGTGTGCGTAAACGAGAAGTGAAGGGGCGGTCTGGTTCACCTAGGAGACATCACCGGAGAAGTTGCAGACGGCGGCGCTGTCAGAGCTTGATGTAGTCGACGCTCTGGGGCGCCCGCGGTTGAACGGCGGGTACAGGGGGATGCGTCTGGGAGTGGGGAAGCTGCTAGGGTGCTCGGGGAGGCACGGGGTGGTGTGTCTTGGCCGGAATCGGTACTGGACCTCGTCGGAGCAGAGGGTGCTCGGGGAGGAATTGGGGGAGGTCTAAGGCGTGCCAGCGCGGGGTGTCAGAGGGGAAATATAGGGGAGACATGGGCGTTTCAACCTGCGTGATCAAAGCTGGTAACGGTGGTCGAGTTAAAGCGAATTAAGGCCGCGAATTCATCGGCAGGAAACAGCGACGAGAGAGGAAGAACAGGTCGTGCGGGTAAGAAAGAAGAACAGGAGGAGTGGGGTCTACCTGTCAGTGGGAAAAGAGACGAGGGGAGGGTCCACTGGTCATACTCTGTGCGGGTCAGAAACGAGGTGTGAATCGTTTTCTGTTCGGGGAGAATAACTGGGCTGCTTCTGGGCCTTAGTGGGCTGAGTCCTTTGCACTATTTTTTACATGCGAAACATTTTCTTTTTCTAAATCTAATTTCTGTTTTGAATTTCAAACTATCAAACAACACTCAAATTGATTCAAACAATCACCAAACTTCACAACTTTTAACATGGTTCTGTTTATCAACATAAACCAAATTCTAAAAATAAAATAATATTTTTATTCATTTTTAGGATCTATTTAATATTTAAATAAAATAGCCCTTTAGTTATTTAATCAAATAGGGTTTGATTTATTTAATAAAATCTCCATTTGAAATCCAAACATTTTTAAAACCAAATCAGTAGGTTTTATTTGAAAATAAAAGAATACTTGGAACTTGTTTAAAACAAAATAACCTTTTATTTTAGGGTCCATTAATAATTAAATAAAATGGACCTTAGTTAATAATCCATATAGGATTTGTTTTATTAAATCTTTATTTTGAAATCTAAGATAAAACCAAAACACTTCAGTAGGTTTTATTTTGAGAATATAAAATACTTGGAAAACTTATTTTAAATAAATAAATAAGTTTTGATGTTTTGGAAATAGTAAAACCTTTATTAATAAAACTTAGATATTTAAATCCTTTTTATTTTATTTTAAATAAACCTCTACTATTTTAATCAAAGCAAAACCTTTTGTTTCAAAGTCTTGGCCAAGGTTTAATTTGGCTTTATAAAATAATCTTTATTTAAAAATTCTACTTTGCTTTTGAAAACCAAATCTTTTATTAAAAGATTCCAAAATAGTAATTCCAAAACATTTTATTTGCCTTTATTAAATGTTTATCTTTATAAATCCCTTTAGGATTTAATTTTTCAAAATAGGTTTGAAGATTCCCAATTGGATTCAAAAGTTTTTTTCTGGCCCTGAAAATCAACAAAGTTTTATTTTATTCATTTATTTTCACATTACAAGATTTGGAAAATATTGGGATGTGACAGGCTACCACCCTTAAAATAAATCTCGTCCCGAGATTTGGGAAGGTTAGGGTTACAAGTAGGCTCAAAACAACTAGGGTACTACCACCCTTAAAAATTTTCTAACTAAACTACATGTTTGCCTTCTTGGGATCCTGGGAAAACTTTCTCTAAGCAAACAGCTGCATTTGAGTCCTTTGTTTCCATACTTGACTCATGGGCCAAGGTTGAGTTTCTCCATAGGCTTGTTCAACTTATTCTTCATCTTCTCTAGACAATTGCTTGCATAGTGTCCTGGGTTCTTGCAATTGAAACAGTGGATATCTTGGAGTTCTTTACGTTGCTCTTGTGGACAAGTTGCTACATAATGGCCTGGTTCCTTGCAGTTGTTGCACACCACTTGGTCAATTCCTTTATTCTTCCTGTTCTCTGGGCACTCACTGGAGTAGTGTCCCATTTCCTTACATTTACGACATTGCACAAGGTTCATGTCTGGTCTTGGTTTCTTGGTTTTCTTTGATCCTTTGAATTGGGTTGTCTTGTTTGGAGGTATGAGTGGTCCTTTTCCTTTGGTAGACTTGGATCCTTCTTGTTTCCTTTGTTCCACCATGGAATAGATGGGGCATTGGATAGGGACGTGGTCGTTTCTTTCACAAAGGTAACAAGTAGCTTGAGAGGTAGGACATTGTCCAATAGGATGTTTCTCTTCACAGTTAGGGCATTGATCTTCATGCTCCTTGGAAGTATGGTCCTTGTCTCCACAAATAATGCAAGCTGGGTCTCCATCTAGAATAACATTCTTGTCTTCCTTTTTGATCATTTGAGTAACCAATCCTTGCATCAATTGGGATTGAAGTCTCAAAATACTTTGTATGGCTGGGTCTAGTCCATTGTTGTTGGCTAAAAGCTGAGTTGTCACTTGGCTTAATTGGGTTTGGTTTGCTAGTAGTTGTTCTCTCATGTTGACCTCTTGGTTGTTGTTGTTGTCACCATCCTTGATGTTGGAGTCTCTTGGAGAAGTTATCTGTTTGGGTTGGATTGGGATTAGGATAGGCAACAAAATTTCTAAGGAAACAATTCTAATCACACACATCACAATTCACACAAGCAATGTGCAAGCAACCACAAACAAACATTCCACTCAAACAACAAGTTTCAAGCACATACTTAGGCAACAAAAAATATTTTTGTTACACCACATAAGTTGGTGGGTTTGACTTAAACTAAATATGGTGGTCCATCTATATGGTTCACTTGAAATTTTTCCTTCCTTCTTGGTTGATTATTCTTGATCAAGATCTTTGTATCCTTGGAGAATTTCTTGAATCTTGGTCACAAAACTTCAAAGGCGGTCATGGTTCCTTCTAAGTTGTTTTTCCTTAGTCTTCAAGTCTTGAGTAACATTTCTTGTCTCACTTGTAGTCTTTAGTGATATCCAAGGTTGAAGTCCTTGGTGAAAATGTTGAAGATGTTGAAGTCATTAGAGTTGAAGATGTTGAAGAAGTCCTTTGCACATGGTGTAGTCTTGGGCCATGGGTAGGTTTTTCCATCAAGTTGAAATTAGATGAGATGTAGAGTTGAAACAAAATGGTTGAGGAAAGAGTTTACAAGTGTTTTTCTAAATAAGTTTTTGGAATAAGACAACTCCTATTGTCTAAGGGTTTTTGTCCAATCCTAGGGTTACAAATCCTACAGGCAACACAATGCTCTGATACCATCTTATAGGGATCCCAACCTTTAAATAGGTAGAGTCCCCTGTGTTTACAATGCTAGTCCATGGATCAATAGCTAGCATCCACAGTTAAGATGTAATATCAAGAAACAAAGGTCATAATATAACTTTATAACCGGGAATAACATAATTTTTATTACATCTTACATAGCTCTTTGGCTATTACAATACATTGCAGCGGAATAACTATAAGCATGGAGTCCTTCATCTTCAAGTGCCACAGGCAGATGTTGGTTGTAGACTTTGTAATCCTAATCAAACAATCTTCACTAAAATCAATCAAACCTGCAACATTACAAGTTACAACCACAAGGGTCAATACATTTGAATTGTATTGGCAAGTTTCACTACTAAGTATAATATGAGTGGATCCTATCATTACATGCATATTTGGCTAAGTAGAGTTTTAGGCTCATTTGCAGAAAGCAATAGTTTATCCTATCTTTTCAAAATGGTTTTGGTCCTTTGTCAAATCTCCTTTCAAAATCCCTTGAACTCCTTGGTAAAAACTCAAGTGTTCAAGTCCTTGTCAAAATCTCTTTAGTACCTTGGCAACCCCAAGTGCATCAAGTTTTAAAAGTTTTCTTTTAGAAATTAGAGTGTCGAGATCTTCCATAGCTTCAGGCCTTAGTTGCTCAGTATTGTCCATTACCGGGGACACGGCTAAGTACTTAGATTTTATTATCTTCTGCAGAAGTTGTACACTTTACCCACATGACACAATCTCGTCTTGACGCCACCAGTGGCCGCTGGATAAGTACTCACCAAAATGGAGTACCGGCAGATCGAGAATGTGACGAAGTCTTTCCAAAAGGTCCTCCCATACACCATTGCTAGCTTGTCTTCAGTACCCATGAAGCATTCCATCCCCATGTCCAGAACTGAAGACAATGCATGGGTCTTCCCAATGTAGTTGACTAAGCCAGAGCCATAATAGCATGTGGTTGCACACGGAAGCCACTGTACGAGAAACATGTTCAATCTCTAAGTTTCCTGGGTGGTTTTCCTTTGGAGCACAACACAAAGAGATTTTCCATAGACAAGATTCCTTTTGTTGCCACCTTCTCCAAAACTCAAAGTATCCTTGGCCACCCAGGTGGTTCATTGAGTCCTTGTTTTATTATATAAAACATAAGTCTTTTCTCAACCTTTGTAAAATCTCAACATGTATCTCTTTTCAAAATATAGCATGGCTAAGCATGTATCAACTACAATGTTTTCTCTAAGGAATGTATAAGGTATCCTAATAGGATTTAGCATAGCATAAGTATAAAATTATTTTCATGCATGTTTTCAAAATCCACTAAGTATAATGAAAATAATAGGACTTTTCTATGATAGTGTAACTTGCCTTTTGGTAGGGAATGGTGGTTCACTTCTTGATCTTGCTAGTCTCACACTTCTCTATCTTCACTACAAGTCAATCAAGCAAACACCAAATCAACTCACATTCCACACCAAGGTCAAACAAACAATCTCACACACAAAGTAATGGAATCTAAGTCATGCATAAGCATGCAAAGGTTGGTTCTATTGTAAGGATGGTCTCCACTAGGCTTCTAAACTTTGTAAGTTCCAAATTGGTCATTTTCCAAAGTGGCAAAGTCATTTGCAAAAGGGTTTTGTCCTTAAACCATTTTCAAAACAAAGTATTATTTTATATGGTGTAGAAAATATTTTTACTAAGGCATTAATCTATAGGGTTCACCAAATATGTTTTCAAAACACAAAACTTGGGGTTTGGGGTCAGTGAGTTTAAAACAAGACATTTTCCAAAGGTTTTCTTCCAAAACCATTTTTAATAAATAAACCACATTTCTATTTGACTAGAAATGGTTTTAAATCAAAGAATCATTATTTTGTTTCACCAAATACATTTTTGAATCCACAAAGTGTTTCCTATGGTCAGTAGGTTTGATTCAACACATTTCCTCCAAAGTTTTCCATTCAAAACCATTTTCATAAACAAATCAATAGTTTTAATTAGCTAGAAATGAACTAAACCAATTAATCCACTCTAAACTTTTCCAAAACATGGGTTGGTTCCTAAGGTCAGTAAGGTCACAACAAACCATTTTGCAAAGGTTTTAACCCAAAAATCATTTTTAAACTATTTTTCTACTCTAAACAAGCTCACAAAAGAATCTGCAAAAACAAGCAAACTAACAGATACTATTTGCTAAACTAAGGGCATGGTTGGCTAGGGCTTGCTCTCTTGAATCCAACGACATAAAATTTGTAATTTTTGGACGTGTGGATCCAAAGTTACAAGGGTTTGAAAATGGCATTTAAATCTGATTCCAAACTCTATTCTCAAACGTCTGGTGCCACGCGTCTTAATCTCATTCGCCCATACCGTTTAAATGTCGGATTGGCTATTCGCCGCGTTGGATCAAGTCCGATCGTGCGACCCTGACGCATACCCTTGCGTTAAGTGATTCTTCAGAGCCAATGGATCTGCATTCAACGGTCATTGCGTTTGACCTAAAAGGAGCGGCAGACGGTAATTTGTCTTGCGGCGGCGCCTGTCGGCAAGGTTGTCGACGGCGCAGAAGCGAGGAGAAGAAGGAGATGCTCACCAGAATCGCGGGTCGTGGTGAAGTGCAAGGTACTCGCGAGAAGGCAAGGGACGACGGTGTCGCCGAATTCCTCGCCGGAGATGCTCGTTCTCGCGCGGTCGAGGCTGTCGGGCGAGGCTACAAGGCTCGCCGAAGCAAGGCAGAGGGTGTGTTAGACGCGCCTGGTACTAAGGAGTATGTGAGCATCACTGAATGGCATCGGGGAGGTCCGAGCTTACCAGGAAGACTCGCCGGAGTTTGCAGTAGACGCGGTGGTCTCAGTCGTGGTCGGAGATGTCGCTACAGGTCACGAGAAGAACAACCGAGGGTATGGTTAGACGCAGGAGATCACAGAGGTGCTGCAGCGTAAACGAAGTGAAGGCGGTCTGGTTCACCTAGGAGACATCACCGGAGAAGTTGCAGACGGCGGCGCTGTCAGAGCTTGATGTAGTCGGCCTTCAGGGCCGCCGAACGGTTGAGCAGAGGGGATGCGTCTGGGAGTGGGGAAGCTGCTAGGGTGCTCGGGGAGGCACGGGGTGGTGTGGCTTGGCCGGAATCGGTACTGGACCTCGTCGGAGCAGAGGGTGCTCGGGGAGGAATTGGGGGAGGTCTAAGGCGTGCCAGCGCGGGGTGTCAGAGGGGAAATATAGGGGAGACATGGGCGTTTCAACCTGCGTGATCAAAGCTGGTAACGGTGGTCGAGTTAAAGCGAATTAAGGCCGCGAATTCATCGGCAGGAAACAGCGACGAGAGAGGAAGAACAGGTCGTGCGGGTAAGAAAGAAGAACAGGAGGAGTGGGGTCTACCTGTCAGTGGGAAAAGAGACGAGGGGAGGGTCCACTGGTCATACTCTGTGCGGGTCAGAAACGAGGTGTGAATCGTTTTCTGTTCGGGGAGAATAACTGGGCTGCTTCTGGGCCTTAGTGGGCTGAGTCCTTTGCACTATTTTTTTTCTGTCTGAAACATTTTTCTTTTTCTAAATCTAATTTCTGTTTTGAATTTCAAACTATCAAACAACACTCAAATTGATTCAAACAATCACCAAACTTCACAACTTTGAACTTGGTTCTGTTTATCAACATAAACCAAATTCTAAAAATAAAATAATATTTTTATTCATTTTTAGGATCTATTTAATATTTAAATAAAATAGCCCTTTAGTTATTTAATCAAATAGGGTTTGATTTATTTAATAAAATCTCCATTTGAAACCCAAACATTTTCAAAACCAAATCAGTAGGTTTTATTTGAAAATAAAAGAATACTTGGAACTTGTTTCAAACAAAATAACCTTTTATTTTAGGGTCCATTAATAATTAAATAAAATGGACCTTAGTTAATAATCCATATAGGATTTGTTTTATTAAATCTTTATTTTGAAATCTAAGATAAAACCAAAACACTTCAGTAGGTTTTATTTTGAGAATATAAAATACTTGGAAAACTTATTTTAAATAAATAAATAAGTTTTGATGTTTTGGAAATAGTAAAACCTTTATTAATAAAACTTGGATATTTAAATCCTTTTTATTTTATTTTAAATAAACCTCTACTATTTTAATCAAAGCAAAACCTTTTGTTTCAAAGTCTTGGCCAAGGTTTAATTTGGCTTTATAAAATAATCTTTATTTAAAAATTCTACTTTGCTTTTGAAAACCAAATCTTTTATTAAAAGATTCCAAAATAGTAATTCCAAAACATTTTATTTGCCTTTATTAAATGTTTATCTTTATAAATCCCTTTAGGATTTAATTGTTCAAAATAGGTTTGAAGATTCCCAATTGGATTCAAAAGTTTTTTCTGGCCCTGAAAATCAACAAAGTTTTATTTTATTCATTTATTTTCACATTACAAGATTTGGAAAATATTGGGATGTGACAGATGAACACACATCCAATGACACTGGTGGATCCATGTGTGGTTTGTGAGAAGAACACACATCCAAAACACGCATGCAATGACACTGGTGGATCCATATGTGGTTTGTGAGAAGAACACACATGCAATGACACTGGGTGTGGTTCATGAAAAGAACACACATCCAATGAACTCTGGTGGATCCATATGTGGTTTGTGAGAAGAACACACATGAAATGACTCTAGATGTGGTTTGTGTGAAGAACACACATGCAACGACAATGGTGGATCCATATGTGGTCTGTGAGAAGAACACACATCCAATTACACTGGGTGTGGTTCATCAAAAGAACACACATCCAATGACACTGGTGGATCCTTATGCGGTTTGTGAAAAGAAAACACATGCAATGACTCTATTTGTGGTTTGTGAGAACAACACACATGCAATGACACTGGTGGATCCATATGTGGTTTGTGAGAAGAACACACATCCAATGACACTGGTGGATCCATATGTGGTTTGTGAGAAGAACACTCATGCAATGACACTGGGTGTGGTTCATGAAAAGAACACACATCCAATGAACTCTGGTGGATCCATATGTAGTTTATAAGAAGAACACACATGCAATGACTCTAGATGTCATTTGTGAGAAGAACACACATGCAATGACACTGGTGGATTCATATATGGTTTGTGAGAAGAACACACATTTCAATGACTCTAGATGTGGTTTCTGAAAAGAACACACATGCAATGACACTGGTGGATCCATATGTGGTTTGTGAGAAGAACACACATCCAATGACACTAGGTGTTGTTCATGAAAAGAACACACATCCAATGACACTGGTGGATCCTTATATGGTTTGTGAAAAGGACACACATGCAATGACTCTAGATGTGGTTTGTGAGAAGAACACACATGCAATGACACTGGTGGATCCATATGTGGTTTGTGAGAAGAACACACATCGAATGACACTGGGGGATCCATATGTGCTTTGTGAGAAGAACACACATGCAATGACACTAGGTGTGGTTCATGAAAAGAACACATATCCAATGAACTCTGGTGGATCCATATGTGGTTTGTGAGAAGAATACACATGCAATGACTCTAACTATGGTTTGTGAGAAGAACACACATGCAATCACACTGGTGGATCCAAATGTGGTTTGTGAGAAGAACACACATCCAATGACACTGGTGGATCCATGTGTGGTTTGTGAGAAGAACACACATCCAAAACACACATGCAATGACACTGGTGGATCCATATGTGGTTTGTGAGAAGAACACACATGCAATGACACTGGGTGTGGTTCATGAAAAGAACACACATCCAATGAACTCTGGTGGATCCATATGTGGTTTGTGAGAAGAACACACATGAAATGACTCTAGATGTGGTATGTGTGAAGAACACACATGCAACGACAATGGTGGATCCATATGTGGTCTGTGAGAAGAACACACATCCAATTACACTGGGTGTGGTTCATGAAAAGAACACACATCCAATGACACTGGTGGATCCTTATGCGGTTTGTGAAAAGAAAACACATGCAATGACTCTAGATGTGGTTTGTGAGAAGAACACACATGCAATGACACTGGTGGATCCATATGTGGTTTGTGAGAAGAACACACATCCAATGACACTGGTGGATCCATATGTGGTTTGTGAGAAGAACACTCATGCAATGACACTGGGTGTGGTTCATGAAAAGAACACACATCCAATGAACTCTGGTGGATCCATACGTGGTTTATGAGAAGAACACACATGCAATGACTCTAGATGTCATTTGTGAGAAGAACACACATGCAATGACACTGGTGGATTCATATGTGGTTTGTGAGAAGAACACACATTTCAATGACTCTAGATGTGGTTTCTGAAAAGAACACACATGCAATGACACTGGTGGATCCATATGTGGTTTGTGAGAAGAACACACATCAAATTACACTAGGTGTGGTTCATGAAAAGAACACACATCCAATGACACTGGTGGATCCTTATGTGGTTTGTGAAAAGAACACACATGCAATGACTCTAGATGTGGTTTGTGAGAAGAACACACATGCAATGACTCTGTTTGTGGTTTATGAGAAGAACACACATGCAATGACACTGGTGGATCCATATGTGGTTAGTGAGAAGAACACACATTTCAATGACTCTTTATGTGGTTTGTGAAAAGAACACACATTCAATGACACTAGTGGATCCATATGTGGTTTGTGAGAAGAACACAAATCCAATGACACTTGTGGATCCATATGTGGTTTGCGAGAAGAACACACATCCAATGACCCTGGTGGATCCTTATATGGTTTGTGAAAAGAACACACATGCAATGACTCTAGATGTGGTTTGTGAGAAGAACACACATGCAATGACTCTAACTGTGGTTTGTGAGAAGAACACACATGCAATGACTCTAGATGTGGTTTGTCAAAAGAACACACATGCAATGACACTAGTGGATTCATATGTGGTTTGTGAGAAGAACACACATTTCAATGACTCTGATGTGGTTTGTGAAAATAACACACATGCAATGACACTGGTGGATCCATATGTGGCTTGTGAGAAGAACACACATGCAATGACACGGGTGGATCCATATGTGGTTTGTGAGAAGAACACACATGCAATGACACTGGTGGATCCATATGTGGTTTGTGGGAAGAACACTCATGCAATGACACTGGGTGTAGTTCATGAAAAGAACACACATCCAATGAACTCAGGTGGATCCATATGTGGTTTGTGAGAAGAACACACATGCAATGACTCTATATGTCATTTGTCAAAAGAACACACATGCAATGACACTGGTGGATTCATATGTGGTTTGTGAGAAGAACACACATTTCAATGACTCTAAATGTGGTTTGTGAAAACAACACACATGCAATGACACTGGTGGATCCATATGTGGTGTGTGAGAAGAACACACATCCAATTACACTAGGTGTGGTTCATGAAAAGAACACACATCCAATGACACTGGTGGATCCTTATGTGGTTTGTGAAAAGAACACATATGCAATGACTCTAGATGTGGTTTGTGATAACAACACACATGCAATGACACTGGTAGATCCATATGTGGTTTGTGAGAAGAACACTCATGTAAGGACACTGGGTGTGGTTCATGAAAAGAACACACATCCAATGAACTCTGGTGGATCCATATGTGGTTTGTGAGAAGAACACACATGCAATGACACTGGTGGATCCATATGTGGTTTGTGAGAAGAACACATATGCAATGACACTGGTGGATCCATATGTGGTTTGTGAGAAGAACACACATGCAATGACACTGGTGGATCCATATGTGGTTTGTGGGAAGAACACCCATGCAATGACACTGGGTGTGGTTCATGAAAAGAACACACATCCAATGACACTGGTGGATCCTTATGTGGTTTGTGAAAAGAACACACATGCAACGACTCTAGATGTGGTTCGTGAGAAGAACACACATGCAATGACACTGGTGGATCCATATGTGGTTTGTGAGAAGAAGACACATCCAATGACACAGGTGGATCCATATGTGGTTTGTGAGAAGAACACTCATGCAATGACACTGGGTGTGGTTCATGAAAAGAACACACATCCAATGAACTCTGGTGGATCCATATGTGGTTTGTGAGAAGAACACACATTTCAATGACTCTAGATGTGCTTTGTGAAAAGAACACAGATGCAATGACACTGGTGGATCCATATGTGGTTTGTGAGAAGAACACACATTTCAATGAATCTAGATGTGGTTTGTGAAAAGAACACACATGCAATGAAACTGGTGGATCCATATGTGGTTTGTGAGAAGAACACACATCCAATGACACTGGGTGTGGTTCATGAAAAGAGCACACATCCAATGAAGTCTGGTGGATCCATATGTGGTTTGTGAGAAGAACACACATGCAATGACTCTAGATGTGGTTTGTGTGAAGAACACACATGCAACGACAATGGTGGATCCACATGTGGTCTGTGAGAAGAACAAACATCCAATTACACTGGGTGTGGTTCATGAAAAGAACACACATCCAATGAACTTTGGTGGATCCATATGTGGTTTGTGAGAAGAACACACATGAAATGACTCTAGATGTGGTTTGTGAAAAGAACACACATGCAATGACACTAGTGGATCCATATGTGGTTTGTGAGAAGAACACACATCCAATGACACTGGTTGATCCATATGTGGTTTGTGAGAAGAACACACACGCAATGACACTGGTGGATCCATATGGTTTGTGGGAATAACACTCATGCAATGACAATGGGTGTGGTTCATGAAAAGAACACACATCCAATGAACTCTAGTGGATCCATATGTGGTTTGTGAGATGAACACACATGCAATGACTCTAACTATGGTTTGTGAGAAGAACACACATGCAATCACACTGGTGGATCCAAATGTGGTTTGTGGGATGAACACACATCCAATGACACTGGTGGATCCATGTGTGGTTTGTGAGAAGAACGCACATCCAAAACACACATGCAATGACACTGGTGGATCCATGTGTTGTTTGTGAGAAGAACACACATCCAAAACACACATGCAATGACACTGGTGGATCCATATGTGGTTTGTGAGAAGAACACACATGCAATGACACTGGGTGTGGTTCATGAAAAGAACACACATCCAATGACACTGGTGGATCCATATGCGGTTTGTGAGAAGAACACACATGCAACGACTCTAGATGTGGTTTCTGTGAAGAACACACATGCAACGACACTGGTGGATCCATATGTGGTTTGTGAGAAGAACACACATTTCAATGACACTGGTGGATCCATATGTGGTTTGTCAGAAGAACACTCATGCAATGACACTGGGTGTGGTTCATGTAAAGAACACACATCCAATGAACTCTGGTGGATCCATATGTGGTTTGTGAGAAGAACACACATGCAATGACTCTAGATGTCATTTGTGAGAAGAACACACATGCAATGACACTGGTGGATTCATATGTGGTTTGTGAGAATAACACACATTTCAATGACTCTAGATGTGGTTTCTGAAAAGAACACACATGCAATGACACTGTTGGATCCATAGGTGGTTTGTGAGAAGAACACACATCCAATTACACTGGGTGTGGTTCATTAAAAGAACACACATCAAATGACACTGGTGGATCCTTATGTGGTTTATGAAAAGAACACACATGCAATAACTCTAGATGTGGTTTGTGAGAAGAACACACATGCAATGACACTGGTGGATCCATATGTGGTTTGTGAGAAGAACACACATCCAATGACACTGGTGGATACATATGTGGTTTGTGAGAAGAACACACATGCAATGACACTGGTGGATCCATATGTGGTTTGTGAGAAGAACACACATCCAATGACACTGGTGGATCCATATGTGGTTTGTGAGAAGAACACTCATGCAATGACACTGGGTGTGGTTCATGAAAAGAACATACATCCAATGAACTCTGGTGGATCCATATGTGGTTTGTGAGAAGAACACACATGCAATGACTCTAGATGTCATTTGTGAGAAGAACACACATGCAATGACACTGGTGGATTCATATGTGGTTTGTGAGAAGAACACACATTTCAATGAATCTAGATGTGGTTTGTGAAATGAACACACATGCAATGACACTGGTGGATCCATATGTGGTTTGTGAGAAGAACACACATCCAATTACACTGGGTGTGGTTCATGAAAAGAACACACATCCAATGACACTGGTGGATCCTTATGTGGTTTGTGAAAAGAACACACATGCAATGACTCTAGATGTGGTTTGTGAGAAGAACACACATGCAATGACACTAGTGGATCCATATGTGGTTTGTGAGAAGAACACACATCCAATGACACTGGTGGATCCATATGTGGTTTGTGAGAAGAACACACATGCAATGACACTGGTGGATCCATATGTGGTATGAAAAGAACACACATGCAATGACACTGGTGGATCCATATGTGGTTCGTGAGAAGAACACACATGCAATGACTCTAGATGTCATTTGTGAGAAGAACACACATGCAATGACACTGGTGGATCCATATGTGGTTTGTGAGAAGAACACACATCCAATGACACTGGTGGATCCATATGTGGTTTGTGAGAAGAACACTCATGCAATGACACTGGGTGTGGTTCATGAAAAGAACACACATCCAATGAACTCTGGTGGATCCATATGTGGTTTGTGAGAAGAACACACATTTCAATGACTCTAGATGTGCTTTGTGAAAAGAACACAGATGCAATGACACTGGTGGATCCATATGTGGTTTGTGAGAAGAACACACATTTCAATGAATCTAGATGTGGTTTGTGAAAAGAACACACATACAATGAAACTGGTGGATCCATATGTGGTTTGTGAGAAGAACACACATCCAATGACACTGGGTGTGGTTCATGAAAAGAGCACACATCCAATGAAGTCTGGTGGATCCATATGTGGTTTGTGAGAAGAACACACATGCAATGACTCTAGATGTGGTATGTGTGAAGAACACACATGCAACGACAATGGTGGATCCACATGTGGTCTGTGAGAAGAACACACATCCAATTACACTGGGTGTGGTTCATGAAAAGAACACACATCCAATGAACTCTGGTGGATCCATATGTGGTTTGTGAGAAGAACACACATGAAATGACTCTAGATGTGGTTTGTGAAAAGAACACACATGCAATGACACTAGTGGATCCATATGTGGTTTGTGAGAAGAACACACATCCAATGACACTGGTTGATCCATATCTGGTTTGTGAGAAGAACACACACGCAATGACACTGGTGGATCCATATGGTTTGTGGGAATAACACTCATGCAATGACAATGGGTGTGGTTCATGAAAAGAACACACATCCAATGAACTCTAGTGGATCCATATGTGGTTTGTGAGATGAACACACATGCAATGACTCTAACAATGGTTTGTGAGAAGAACACACATGCAATCACACTGGTGGATCCAAATGTGGTTTGTGGGATGAACACACATCCAATGACACTGGTGGATCCATGTGTGGTTTGTGAGAAGAACACATCAAAACACACATGCAATGACACTGTGGATCCATGTTGTGTGTGAGAAGACCACTCATCCAAAACACACATGCAATGACACTGGTGGATCCATATGTGGTTTGTGAGAAGAACACACATGCAATGACACTGGGTGTGGTTCATGAAAAGAACACACATCCAATGACACTGGTGGATCCATATGCGGTTTGTGAGAAGAACACACATGCAACGACTCTAGATGTGGTTTCTGTGAAGAACACACATGCAACGACACTGGTGGATCCATATGTGGTTTGTGAGAAGAACACACATTCAATGACACTGGTGGATCCATATGTGGTTTGTGAGAAGAACACTCATGCAATGACACTGGGTGTGGTTCATGAAAAGAACACACATCCAATGAACTCTGGTGGATCCATATGTGGTTTGTGAGAAGAACACACATGCAATGACTCTAGATGTCATTTGTGAGAAGAACACACATGCAATGACACTGGTGGATTCATATGTGGTTTGTGAGAATAACACACATTTCAATGACTCTAGATGTGGTTTCTGAAAAGAACACACATGCAATGACACTGTTGGATCCATAGGTGGTTTGTGAGAAGAACACACATCCAATTACACTGGGTGTGGTTCATTAAAAGAACACACATCAAATGACACTGGTGGATCCTTATGTGGTTTATGAAAAGAACACACATGCAATAACTCTAGATGTGGTTTGTGAGAAGAACACACATGCAATGACACTGGTGGATCCATATGTGGTTTGTGAGAATAACACACATCCAATGACACTGGTGGATACATATGTGGTTTGTGAGAAGAACACACATGCAATGACACTGGTGGATCCATATGTGGTTTGTGAGAAGAACACACATCCAATGGCACTGGTGGATCCATATGTGGTTTGTGAGAAGAACACTCATGCAATGACACTGGGTGTGGTTCATGAAAAGAACAAACATCCAATGAACTCTGGTGGATCCATATGTGGTTTATGAGAAGAACACACATGCAATGACTCTAGATGTCATTTGTGAGAAGAACACACATGCAATGACACTGGTGGATTCATATGTGGTTTGTGAGAAGAACACACATTTCAATGACTCTAGATGTGGTTTCTGAAAAGAACACACATGCAATGACACTGGTGGATCCATATGTGGTTTGTGAGAAGAACACACATCAAATTACACTGGGTGTGGTTCATGAAAAGAACATACATCCAATGACACTGGTGGATCCTTATGTGGTTTGTGAAAAGAACACACATGCAATGACTCTAGATGTGGTTTGTGAGAAGAACACACATGCAATGACACTAGTGGATCCATATGTGGTTTGTGAGAAGAACACACATCCTCCATATGTGGTTTGTGAGAAGAAAACACATGCAATGACTCTGTTTGTGGTTTATGAGAAGAACACACATGCAATGACACTGGTGGATCCATATGTGGTTAGTGAGAAGAACACAAATCCAATGACACTTGTGGATCCATATGTGGTTTGTGAAAAGAACACACATGCAATGACACTAGTGGATCCATATGTGGTTTGTGAGAAGAACACAAATCCAATGACACTTGTGGATCCATATGTGGTTTGCGCGAAGAACACACATCCAATGACACTGGTGGATCCTTATATGGTTTGTGAAAAGAACACACATGCAATGACTCTAGATGTGGTTTGTGAGAAGAACACACATGCAATGACTCTGACTGTGGTTTGTGAGAAGAACTCACATGCAATCACACTGGTGGATCCAAATGTGGTTTGTGAGATGAACACACATCCAATGACACTGGTGGATACATGTGTGGTTTGTGAGAAGAACACACATCCAAAACACACATGCAATGACACTGGTGGATCCATATGTGGTTTGTGAGAAGAACACACATGCAATGACCCTGGGTGTGGTTCATGAAAAGAACACATATCCAATGAACTCTGGTGGATCCATATGTGGATTGTGAGAAGAACACACATGCAATGACTCTAACTGTGGTTTGTGAGAAGAACACACATGCAATCACACTGGTGGATCCAAATGTGGTTTGTGAGATGAACACACATCCAATGACACTGGTGGATCCATGTGTGGTTTGTGAGAAGAACGCACATCCAAAACACACATGCAATGACACTGGTGGATCCATTTGTGGTTTGTGAGAAGAACACACATCCAATGACACTGGGTGTGGTTCATGAAAAGAGCACACATCCAATGAAGTCTGGTGGATCCATATGTGGTTTGTGAGAAGAACACACATGCAATGACTCTAGATGTGGTTTGTGTGAAGAAAACACATGCAACGACAATGGTGGATCCACATGTGGTCTGTGAGAAGAACACACATCCAATTACACTGGGTGTGGTTCATGAAAAGAACACACATCCAATGACACTGGTGGATCCTTATGCGGTTTGTGAAAAGAAAACACATATAATGACTCTAGATGTGGTTTGTGAGAAGAACACACATGCAATGACACTGGTTGATCTATATGTCGTTTGTGAGAAGAACACACATCCAATGACACTGGTGGATCCATATGTGGTTTGTGAGAAGAACACACATGCAATGACATTGGTGGATCCATATGTGGTTTGTGGGAAGAACAGTCATGCAATGACATTGGGTGTAGTTCATGAAAAAGAACACACATCCAATGAACTCTAGTGGATCCATATGTGGTTTGTGAGAAGAACACACATGCAATGACTCTATATGTCATTTGTCAAAAGAAGACACATGCAATGACACTGGTGGATTCATATGTGGTTTGTGAGAAGAACACACATTTCAATGACTCTATATGTGGTTTGTGAAAAGAACACACATGCAATGACACTGGTGGATCCATATGTGGTTTGTGAGAAGAACACACATCCAATTACACTTGGTGTGGTTCATGAAAAGAACACTCATCCAATGACACTGGTGGATCCTTATGTGGTTTGTGAAAAGAACACACATGCAATGACTCTAGATGTGGTTTGTGATAATAACACACATGCAATGACACTGGTGGATCCATATGTGGTTTGTGAGAAGAACACACATCCAATGACACTAGTGGATCCATATGTGGTTTGTGAGACGAACACACATCCAATTACACTGGTGTGGTTCATGAAAAGAACACACATCCAATGACACTGGTGGATCCTTATGTGGTTTGTGCAAAGAATAAACATACAATGATTCTAGATGTGGTTTGTGAGAAGAACACACATGCAATGACACTGGTGGATCCATATGTGGTTTGTGAGAAGAACACACATCCAATGACACTGGTGGATCCATATGTGGTTTGTGAGAAGAACAATCATGCAATGGCACTGGGTGTGGTTCATGATAAGAACACACATCCAATGAACTCTGGTGGATCCATATGTGGTTTGTGAGAAGAACACACATGCAATGACTCTATATGTCATTTGTCAAAAGAACACACATGCAATGACACTGGTGGATTCATATGTTGTTTGTGAGAAGAACACACATTTCAATGACTCTAGATGTGGTTTGTGAAAATAACACACATGCAATGACACTGGTGGATCCATATGTGGCTTGTGAGAAGAACACACATGCAATGACACGGGTGGATCCATCTGTGGTTTGTGAGAAGAACACACATGCAATGACACTGGTGGATACATATGTGGTTTGTGGGAAGAACACTAATGCAATGACACTGGGTGTAGTTAATGAAAAGAACACACATCCAATGAACTCTGGTGGATCCATATGTGGTTTGTGAGAAGAACACACATGCAATGACTCTATATGTCATTTGTCAAAAGAACACAGATGCAATGACACTTGTGGATTCATATGTGGTTTGTGAGAAGAACACACATTTCAATGACTCTAGATGTGGTTTGTGAAAACAACACACATGCAATGACACTGGTGGATCCATATGTGGTTTGTGAGAAGAACACACATCCAATTACACTAGGTGTGGTTCATGAAAAGAACACACATCCAATGACACTGGTGGATCCTTATGTGGTTTGTGAAAAGAACACATATGCAATGACTCTAGATGTGGTTTGTGATAACAACACACATGCAATGACACTGGTGGATCCATATGTGGTTTGTGAGAAGAACACACATCCAATGACACTGGTGGATCCATATGTGGTTTGTGAGAAGAACACTCATGCAATGACACTGGGTGTGGTTCATGAAAAGAACACATATCCAATGAACTCTGGTGGATCCATATGTGGTTTGTGAGAAGAACACACATGCAATGACACTAGTGGATCCATATGTGGTTTGTGAGAAGAACACATATGCAATGACACTGGTGGATCCATATGTGGTTTGTGAGAAGAACACACATGCAATGACACTCGTGGATCCATATGTGGTTTGTGGGAAGAACACTCATGCAATGACACTGGGTGTGGTTCATGAAAAGAACACACATCCAATGAACTCTGGTGGATCCATATGTGGTTTGTGAGAAGAACACACATGCAATGACTCTAGATGTCATTTGTGAGAAGAACACACATGCAATGACACTGGTGGATTCATATGTGGTTTGTGAGAAGAACACACATTTCAATGAATCTAGATGTGGTTTGTGAAATGAACACACATGCAATGACACTGGTGGATCCATATGTGGTTTGTGAGAAGAATACACATCCAATTACACTATGTGTGGATCATGAAAAGAACACACATCCAATGACACTGGTGGATCCTTATGTGGTTTGTGAAAAGAACACATATGCAATGACTCTAGATGTGGTTTGTGAGAAGAACACACATGCAATGACACTGGTGGATCCATATGTGGTTTGTGAGAAGAACACACATCCAATGACACAGGTGGATCCATATGTGGTTTGTGAGAAGAACACTCATGCAATGACACTGGGTGTGGTTCATGAAAAGAACACACATCCAATGAACTCTGGTGGATCCATATGTGGTTTGTGAGAAGAACACACATTTCAATGACTCTAGATGTGCTTTGTGAAAAGAACACAGATGCAATGACACTGGTGGATACATATGTGGATTGTGAGGAGAACACACATTTCAATGAATCTAGATGTGGTTTGTGAAATGAACACACATGCAATGACACTGGTGGATCCATATGTGGTTTGTGAGAAGAACACACATCCAATTACACTATGTGTGGTTCATGAAAAGAACACACATCCAATGACACTGGTGGATCCTTATGTGGTTTGTGAAAAGAACACACATGCAATGACTCTAGATGTGGTTTGTGAGAAGAACACACATGCAATGACACTGGTGGATCCATATGTGGTTTGTGAGAAGAACACACATCCAATGACACTGGTGGATCCATATGTGGTTTGTGAGAAGAACACTCATGCAATGACACTGGGTGTGGTTCATGAAAAGAACACACATCCAATGAACTCTGATGGATCCATATGTGGTTTGTGAGAAGAACGCACATGCAATGACACTGGTGGATTCATATGTGGTTTGTGAGAAGAACACGCATTTCAATGACTCTAGATGTGGTTTCTGAAAAAGAACACACATGCAATGACACTGGTGGATCCATATGTGGTTTGTGAGAAGAACACACATCCAATTACACTAGGTGTGGTTCATGAAAAGAACACACATCCAATGACACTGGTGGATCCTTATGTGGTTTGTGAAAAGAACACATATGCAATGACTCTAGATGTGGTTTGTGATAACAACACACATGCAATGACACTGGTGGATCCATATGTCGTTTGTGAAATGAACACACATGCAATGACACTGGGGGATCCAAATGTGGTTTGTGAGAAGAACACACATCCAATTACACTAGGTGTGGTTCATGAAAAGAACACACATCCAATGAACTCTGGTGGATCCATATGTGGTTTGTGAGAAGAACACACATTTCAATGACTCTAGATGTGGTTTGTGAAAAGAACACACATACAATTACACTGGTGGATCCATATGTGGTTTGTGAGAAGAACACACATCCAATGACACTGGTGGATCCATATGTGGTTTGTGAGAAGAACACACATCCAATGACACTGGTGTGGTTCATGAAAAGAGCACACATCCAATGACACTAGTGGATCCATATGTGGTTTGTGACAAGAACACTCATGCAATGACACTGGGTGTGGTTCATGAAAAGAACACATATCCAATGAACTCTGGTGGATCCATATGTGGTTTGTGAGAAGAACACACATGCAATGACACTAGTGGATCCATATGTGGTTTGTGAGAAGAACACATATGCAATGACACTGGTGGATCCATATGTGGTTTGTGAGAAGAACACACATGCAATGACACTGGGTGTGGTTCATGAAAAGAACACACATCCAATGAACTCTGGTTGATCCATATGTGGTTTGTGAGAAGAACACACATGCAATGACTCTAGATGTCATTTGTGAGAAGAACACACATGCAATGACACTAGTGGATTCATATGTGGTTTGTGAGAAGAACACACATTTCAATGACTCTAGATGTGGTTTGTGAAAAGAACACACATGCAATGACACTGGTGGATCCATATGTGGTTTGTGAGAAGAACACACATCCAATTACACTAGGTGTGGTTCATGAAAAGAACACACATCCAATGACACTGGTGGATCCTTATGTGGTTTGTGAAAGAACACACATGCAATGACTCTAGATTTGGTTTGTGAGAAGAACACACATGCAATGACACTGGTGGATCCATATGTGGTTTATGAGAAGAACACATATCCAATGACACTGGTGGATCCATATGTGGTTTGTGAGAAGAACACTCTTGCAATGACACTGGGTGTGGTTCATGAAAAGAACACACATCCAATGAACTCTGGTGGATCCATATGTGGTTCGTGAGAAGAACACACATTTCAATGACTCTAGATGTGGTTTGTGAAAAGAACACACAAGCAATGACACTGGTGGATCCATATGTGGTTTGTGAGAAGAACACACATTTCAATGACTCTAGATGTGGTTTGTGAAAAGAACACACATGCAATGACACTGGTGGATCCATATGTGGCTTGTGAGAAGAACACACATTTCAATGAATCTAGATGTGGTTTGTGAAAAGAACACACATGCAATGAAACTGGTGGATCCATGTGTGGTTTGTGAGAAGAAGACACATCCAATTACATTGGGTGTGGTTCATGAAAAGAACACACATCCAATGACACTGGTGGATCCTTATGCGGTTTGTGAAAAGAACACACATGCAATGACTCTAGATGTGGTTTGTGAGAAGAACACACATGCTATGACACTAGTGGATCCATATGTGGTTTGTGAGAAGAACACACATCCAATGACACTGGTGGATCCATATGTGGTTTGTGAGAAGAACACTCATGCAATGACACTGGGTGTGGTTCATGAAAAGAACACACATCCAATGAACTATGGTGGATCCATATGTGGTTTGTGAGAAGAACACACATTTCAATGACTCTAGATGTGCTTTGTGAAAAGAACACAGATGCAATGACACTGGTGGATCCATATGTGGATTGTGAGGAGAACACACATTTCAATGAAGCTAGAGGTGGTTTGTGAAAAGAACACACATGCAATGAAACTGGTGGATCCATCTGTGGTTTGTGAGAAGAACACATATCCAATTACACTGGGTGTGGTTCATGAAAAGAACACACATCCAATGACACTGCTGGATCCTTATGTGGTTTGTGAAAAGAACACACATGCAATGACTCTAGATGTGGTTTGTGAGAAGAACACACATGCAATGACACTGGTGGATCCATATGTGGTTTGTGAGAATAACACACATCCAATGACACTGGTGGATCCATATGTGGTGTGTGAGAAGAACACTCATGCAATGACACTGGGTGTGGTTCATGAAAAGAACACACATCCAATGAACTCTAATGGATCCATATGTGGTTTGTGAGAAGAACGCACATGCAATGACACTGGTGGATTCATATGTGGTTTGTGAGAAGAACACGCATTTCAATGACTCTAGATGTGGTTTCTGAAAAGAACACACATGCAATGACACTGGTGGATCCATATGTGGTTTGTGAGAAGAACACACATCCAATTACACTAGGTGTGGTTCATGAAAAGAACACACATCCAATGACACTGGTGGATCCTTATGTGGTTTGTGAAAAGAACACATATGCAATGACTCTAGATGTGGTTTGTGATAACAACACACATGCAATGACACTGGTGGATCCATATGTGGTTTGTGAGAAGAACACACATCCAATGACACTGGTGGATCCATATGTGGTTTGTGAGAAGAACACTCATGCAATGACACTGGGTGTGGTTCATGAAAAGAACACACATCCAATGAACTCTGGTGGATCCATATGTGGTTTGTGAGAAGAACACACATTTCAATGACTCTAGATGTGGTTTGTGAAAAGAACACACATACAATGACAATGGTGGATCCATATGTGGTTTGTGAGAAGAACACACATCCAATAACACTGGTGGATCCATATGTGGTTTGTGAGAAGAACACACATACAATGACACTGGTGTGGTTCATGAATAGAGCGCACATCCAATGACACTGGTGGATCCATATGTGGTTTGTGAGAAGAACACTCATGCAATGACACTGGGTGTGGTTCATGAAAAGAACACACATCCAATGAACTCTGGTGGATCCATATGTGGTTTGTGAGAAGAACACACATGCAATGACACTGGTGGATCCATATGTGGTTTGTGAGAAGAACACACATGCAATGACACTGGTGGATCCATATGTGGTTTGTGGGAAGAACACTCATGCAATGACACTGGGTGTGGTTCATGAAAAGAACACACATCCAATGAACTATGGTTGATCCATATGTGGTTTGTGAGAAGAACACACATGCAATGACTCTAGATGTCATTTGTGAGAAGAACACACATGCAATGACACTCGTGGATTCATATGTGGTTGGTGAGAAGAACACACATTTCAATGACTCTAGATGTGGTTTGTGAAAAGAACACACATGCAATGACACTAGTGGATCCATATGTGGTTTGTGAGAAGAACACACATCCAATTACACTGGGTGTGGTTCATGAAAAGAACACACATCCAATGACACTGGTGGATCCTTATGTGGTTTGTGAAAAGAACACACATGCAATGACTCTAGATTTGGTTTGTGAGAAGAACACACATGCAATGACACTGGTGGATCCATATGTGGTTTATGAGAAGAACACATATCCAATGACACTGGTGGAACCATATGTGGTTTGTGAGAAGAACACTCTTGCAATGACACTAGGTGTGGTTCATGAAAAGAACACACATCCAATGAACTCTGGTGGATCCATATGTGGTTTGTGAGAAGAACAGACATTTCAATGACTCTAGATGTGGTTTGTGAAAAGAACACACAAGCAATGACACTGGTGGATCCATATGTGGTTTGTGAGAAGAACACACATTTCAATGACTCTAGATGTGGTTTGTGAAAAGAACACACATGAAATGACACTGGTGGATCCATATGTGGTTTGTGAGAAGAACACACATTTCAATGAATCTAGATGTGGTTTGTGAAAAGAACACACATGCAATGAAACTGGTGGATCCATATGTGGTTTGTGAGAAGAAGACACATCCAATTACACTGGGTGTGGTTCATGAAAAGAACACACATCCAATGACACTGCTGGATCCTTATGCGGTTTGTGAAAAGAACACACATGCAATGACTCTAGATGTGGTTTGTGAGAAGAACACACATGCAATGACACTGGTGGATCCATATGTGGTTTGTGAGAAGAACACACATCCAATGACACTGGTGGATCCATATGTGGTTTGTGAGAAGAACACTCATGCAATGACACTGGGTGTGGTTCATGAAAAGAACACACATCCAATGAACTCTGGTGGATCCATATGTGGTTTGTGAGAAGAACACACATGCAATGACTCTAGATGTCATTTGTGAGAAAACACACATGCAATGACACTGGTGGATTCATATGTGGTTTGTGAGAAGAACACACATTTCAATGACTCTAGATGTGGTTTCTGAAAAGAACACACATGCAATGACACTGGTGGATCCATATGTGGTTTGTGAGAAGAACACACATCCAATTACACTGGGTGTGGTTCATGAAAAGAACACACATCCAATGACACTGGTGGATCCTTATGTGGTTTGTGAGAAGAACACAAATCCAATGACACTGGGTGTTGTTCATGAAAAGAACACACATGCAATGAAACTGGTGGATCCGTATGTGGTTTGTGAGAAGAACACACATCCAATTACACTGGGTGTGGTTCATGAAAAGAACACACATCCAATGACACTGCTGGATCCTTATGTGGTTTGTGAAAAGAACACACATGCAATGACTCTAGATGTGGTTTGTGAGAAGAACACACATGCAATGACACTGGTGGATCCATATGTGGTTTGTGAGAAGAACACACATCCAATGACACTGGTGGATCCATATGTGGTTTGTGAGAAGAACACTCATGCAATGACACTGGGTGTGGTTCATGAAAAGAACACACATCCAATGAACTCTGATGGATCCATATGTGGTTTCTGAGAAGAACGCACATGCAATGACTCTAGATGTCATTTGTGAGAAAAACACACGTGCAATGACACTGGTGGATTCATATGTGATTTGTGAGAAGAACACGCATTTCAATGACTCTAGATGTGGTTTCTGAAAAGAACACACATGCAATGACACTGGTGGATCCATATGTGGTTTGTGAGAAGAACACACATCCAATTACACTAGGTGTGGTTCATGAAAAGAACACACATCCAATGACACTGGTGGATCCTTATGTGGTTTGTGAAAAGAACACATATGCAATGACTCTAGATGTGGTTTGTGATAACAACACACATGCAATGACACTGGTGGATCCATATGTGGTTTGTGAGAAGAACACACATCCAATGACACTGGTGGATCCATATGTGGTTTGTGAGAAGAACACTCATGCAATGACACTGGGTGTGGTTCATGAAAAGAACACACATCCAATGAACTCTGGTGGATCCATATGTGGTTTGTGAGAAGAACACGCATTTCAATGACTCTAGATGTGGTTTGTGAAAAGAACACACATACAATGACACTGGTGGATCCATATGTGGTTTGTGATAATAACACACATCCAATGACACTGGTGGATCCATATGTGGTTTGTGAGAAGAACACACATCCAATGACACTGGGTGTGGTTCATGAAAAGAGCGCACATCCAATGACACTAGTGGATCCATATGTGGTTTGTGAGAAGAACACTCATGCAATGACACTGGGTGTGGTTCATGAAAAGAACACACATCCAATGAACTCTGGTGGATCCATATGTGGTTTGTGAGAAGAACACACATGCAATGACACTGGTGGATCCATATGTGGTTTGTGAGAAGAACACACATGCAATGACACTGGTGGATCCATATGTGGTTTGTGGGAAGAACACTCATGCAATGACACTGGGTGTGGTTCATGAAAAGAACACACATCCAATGAACTATGGTTGATCCATATGTGGTTTGTGAGAAGAACACACATGCAATGACTCTAGATGTCATTTGTGAGAAGAACACACATGCAATGACACTCGTGGATTCATATGTGGTTTGTGAGAAGAACACACATTTCAATGACTCTAGATGTGGTTTGTGAAAAGAACACACATGCAATGACACTGGTGGATCCATATGTGGTTTGTGAGAAGAACACACATCCAATTACACTGGGTGTGGTTCATGAAAAGAACACACATCCAATGACACTGGTGGATCCTTATGTGGTTTGTGAAAAGAACACACATGCAATGACTCTAGATTTGGTTTGTGAGAAGAACACACATGCAATGACACTGGTGGATCCATATGTGGTTTGTGAGAAGAACACACATCCAATGACACTGGTGGATCCATATGTGGTTTGTGAGAAGAACACTCATGCAATGACACTAGGTGTGGTTCATGAAAAGAACACAAATTCAATGAACTCTGGTGGATCCATATGTGGTTTGTGAGAAGAACACACATTTCAATGACTCTAGATGTGGTTTGTGAAAAGAACACACATGCAATGACACTGGTGGATCCATATGTGGTTTGTGAGAAGAACACACATTTCAATGACTCTAGATGTGGTTTGTGAAAAGAACACACATGCAATGACACTGCTGGATCCATATCTGGTTTTTGAGAAGAACACACATTTCAATGAATCTAGATGTGGTTTGTGAAAAGAACACACATGCAATCAAACTGGTGGATCCATATGTGGTTTGTGAGAAGAAGACACATCCAATTACACTGGGTGTGGTTCATGAAAAGAACACACATCCAATGACACTGCTGGATCCTTATGCGGTTTGTGAAAAGAACACACATGCAATGACTCTAGATGTGGTTTGTGAGAAGAACACACATGCAATAACACTGGTGGATCCATATGTGGTTTGTGAGAAGAACACACATCCAATGACACTGGTGGATCCATATGTGGTTTGTGAGAAGAACACTCATGCAATGACACTGGGTGTGGTTCATGAAAAGAACACACATCCAATGAACTCTGGTGGATCCATATGTGGTTTGTGAGAAGAACACACATGCAATGACTCTAGATGTCATTTGTGAGAAAAACACACATGCAATGACACTGGTGGATTCATATGTGGTTTGTGAGAAGAACACACATTTCAATTACTCTAGATGTGGTTTCTGAAAAGAACACACATGCAATGACACTGGTGGATCCATATGTGGTTTGTGAGAAGAACACACATCCAATTACACTGGGTGTGGTTCATGAAAAGAACACACATCCAATGACACTGGTGGATCCTTATGTGGTTTGTGAGAAGAACACAAATCCAATGACACTGGTTGTTGTTCATGAAAAGAACACACATCCAATGACACTAGGTGTTGTTCATGAAAAGAACAAACATCCAATGACACTGGTGGATCCTTATATGGTTTTTGAAAAGAACACACATGCAATGACTCTATATGTGGTTTGTGAGAAGAACACACATGCAATGACACTGGTGGATCCATATGTGGTTTGTGAGAAGAACACACATCGAATGACACTGGTGGATCCATATGTGCTTTGTGTGAAGAACACACATGCAATGACACTAGGTGTGGTTCATGAAAAGAACACATATCCAATGAACTCTGGTGGATCCATATGTGGTTTGTGAGAAGAACACACATGCAATGACTCTAACTGTGGTTTGTGAGAAGAACACACATGCAATCACACTGGTGGATCGAAATATGGTTTGTGAGATGAACACACATCCAATGACACTGGTGGATCCATGTGTGGTTTGTGAGAAGAACACACATCCAAAACACACATGCAATGACACTGGTGGATCCATATGTGGTTTGTGAGAAGAACACACATGCAATGACACTGGGTGTGGTTCATGAAAAGAACACACATCCAATGAACTCTGGTGGATCCATATGTGGTTTGTGAGAAGAACACACATGCAATGACTCTAGATGTGGTTTGTGTGAAGAACACACATGCAACGACAATGGTTGATCCATATGTGGTCTGTGAGAAGAACACACATCCAATTGCACTGGGTGTGGTTCATGAAAAGAACACACATCCAATGACACTGGTGGATCCTTATGCGGTTTGTGAAAAGAAAACACATGCAATGACTCTAGATGTGGTTTGTGAGAAGAACACACATGCAATGACACTGGTGGATCCATATGTGGTTTGTGAGAAGAACACACATCCAATGAAACTGGCGGATCCATATGTGGTTTGTGAGAAGAACACTCATGCAATGACACTACGTGTGGTTCACGAAAAGAACACACATCCAATGAACTCTGGTGGATCCATATGTAGTTTATGCGAAGAACACACATGTAATGACTCTAGATGTCATTTGTGAGAAGAACACACATGCAATGACACTGGTGGATTCATATGTGTTTTGTGAGAAGAACACACATTTCAATGACTCTAGATGTGGTTTCTGAAAAGAACACACACGCAATGACACTGGTGGATCCATATGTGGTTTGTGCGAAGAACACACATGAAATTACGCTGGGTGTGGTTCATGAAAAGAACACACATCCAATGAAACTGGTGGAACCTTATGTGGTTTGTGAAAAGAACACACATGTAATGACTCTAGATGTGGTTTGTGAGAAGAACACACATGCAATGACACTGGTGGATCCATATGTCGCTTCTGAGAAGAACACACATCCAATGACACTGGTGGATCCATATGTGGTTTGTGAGAAGAACACACATGCAATGACTCTGTTTGTGGTTTATGAGAAGAACACACATGCAATGACACTGGTGGATTCATATGTGGTTAGTGATCAGAACACACAGTTCAATGACTCTAGATGTGGTTTGTGAAAAGAACACACATGCAATGACTCTGTTTGTGGTTTATGAGAAGAACACACATGCAATGACACTGGTGGATCCATATGTGGTTAGTGATCAGAACACACAGTTCAATGACTCTAGATGTGGTTTGTGAAAAGAACACACATGCAATGACACTAGTGGATCCATATGTGGTTTGTGAGAAGAACACAAATCCAATGACACTTGTGGATCCATATGTGGTTTGCGAGAAGAACACACATCCAATGATACTGGGTGTTGTTCATGAAAAGAACACACATCCATTGACACTGGTGGATCCTTATGCGGTTTGTGAAAAGAACACACATGCAATGACTCTAGATGTGGTTTGTGAGAAGAACACACATGCAATGACACTGGTGGATCTATATGTGCTTTGTGACAAGAACACACATCCAATGACACTGGTGGATCCATATGTGGTTTGTGAGAAGAACACACATGCAATGACACTGGTGGATTCATATGTGGTTTGTGAGAAGAACACACATTTCAATGACTCTAGATGTGGTTTCTGAAAAGAACACACATGCAATGACACTGGGTGTGGTTCATGAAAAGATCACACATCCAATGACACTGGTGGATCCTTATGTGGTTTGTGAAAAGAACACACATGCAATGACTCTAGATGTGGTTTGTGAGAAGAACACACATGCAATGACACTGGTGGATCCATATGTGGTTTGTGAGAAGAACACACATCCAATGACACTGGTGGATCCATATGTGGTTTGAGAGAAGAACACACATGCAATGACTCTGTTTGTGGTTTATGAGAAGAACACACATGCAATGACACTAGTGGATCCATATGTGGTTTGTGAGAAGAACACACATCCAATGACACTGGGTGTTGTTCATGAAAAGAACACACATCCAATGACATTGGTGGATCCTTATATGGTTTGTGAAAAGAACACACATGTAATGACTCTAGATGTGGTTTGTGAGAAGAACACACATGCAATGACACTGGTGGATCCATATGTGGTTTGTGAGAAGAACACACATCGAATGACACTGGTGTATCCATATGTGATTTGTGAGAAGAACACACATGAAATGACACTAGGTGTGGTTCATGAAAAGAACACATATCCAATGAACTCTGGTGGATCCATGTGGTTTGTGAGAAGAACACACATGCAATGACTCTAACTATGGTTTGTGAGAAGAACACACATGCAATTACACTGGTGGATCCAAATGTGGTTTGTAAGATGAACACACATCCAATGACACTGGTGGATCCATGTGTGGTTTGTGAGAAGAACACACATCCAAAACACACATGCAATGACACTGGTGGATGCATATGTGGTTTGTGAGAAGAACACACATGCAATGACACTGGGTGTGGTTCATGAAAATAACACACATCCAATGAACTCTGGTGGATCCATATGTGGTTTGTGAGAAGAACACACATGCAATGACTCTAGATGTGGTTTGTGTGAAGAACACACATGCAACGACAATGGTGGATCCATATGTGGTCTGTGAGAAGAACACACATCCAATTACACTGGGTGTGGTTCATGAAAAGAACACACATCCAATGACACTGGTGGATCCTTATGCGGTTTGTGAAAAGAAAACACATGTAATGACTCTAGATGTGGTTTGTGTGAAGAACACACATGCAATGACACTGGTGGATCCATATGTGGTTTGTGAGAAGAACACACATCCAATGACACTGGTGGATCCATATGTTGTTTGTGAGAAGAACACTCATGCAATGACACTGGTGTGGTTCATGAAAAGAACACACATCCAATGAACTCTGGTGGATCCATATGTGGTTTATGAGAAAAACACACATGCAATGACTCTAGATTTCATTTGTGAGAAGAACACACATGCAATGACACTGGTGGATTCATATGTGGTTTGTGAGAAGAACACACATTTCAATGACTCCAGATGTGGTTTCTGAAAAGAACACACATGCAAAGACACTGGTGGATCCATATGTGGTTTGTGAGAAGAACACACATGCAATTACACTGGGTGTGGTTCATGAAAAGAACACACATCCAATGACACTGGTTGACCCTTATGTGGTTTGTGAAAAGAACAAACATGTAATGACTCTAGATGTGGTTTGTGAGAAGAACACACATGCAGTGACACTGGTGGATCCATATGTGGTTTGTGAGAAGAACACACATCCAATGACACTGGTGGATCCATATGTGGTTTGTGAGAAGAACACACATGCAATGACTCTGTTTGTGGTTTATGAGAAGAACACACATGCAATGACACTGGTGGATCCATATGTGGTTAGTGAGCAGAACACACATTTCAATGACTCTAGATGTGGTTTGTGAAAAGAACACACATGCAATGACACTAGTGGATCCATATGTGGTTTGTGAGTAGAACACAAATCCAATGACACTTGTGGATCCATATGTGGTTTGCGAGAAGAACACACATCCAATGACACTGGGTGTTGTTCATGAAAAGAACACACATCCAATGACACTGGTGGATCCTTATATGGTTTGTGAGAAGAACACACATCCAAAACACACATGCAATGACACTGGTGGATGCATATGTGGTTTGTGAGAAGAACACACATGCAATGACACTGGGTGTGGTTCATGAAAATAACACACATCCAATGAACTCTGGTGGATCCATATGTGGTTTGTGAGAAGAACACACATGCAATGACTCTAGATGTGGTTTGTGTGAAGAACACACATGCAACGACAATGGTGGATCCATATGTGGTCTGTGAGAAGAACACACATCCAATTACACTGGGTGTGGTTCATGAAAAGAACACACATCCAATGACACTGGTGGATCCTTATGCGGTTTGTGAAAAGAAAACACATGTAATGACTCTAGATGTGGTTTGTGTGAAGAACACACATGCAATGACACTGGTGGATCCATATGTGGTTTGTGAGAAGAACACACATCCAATGACACTGGTGGATCCATATGTTGTTTGTGAGAAGAACACTCATGCAATGACACTGGTGTGGTTCATGAAAAGAACACACATCCAATGAACTCTGGTGGATCCATATGTGGTTTATGAGAAAAACACACATGCAATGACTCTAGATTTCATTTGTGAGAAGAACACACATGCAATGACACTGGTGGATTCATATGTGGTTTGTGAGAAGAACACACATTTCAATGACTCCAGATGTGGTTTCTGAAAAGAACACACATGCAAAGACACTGGTGGATCCATATGTGGTTTGTGAGAAGAACACACATGCAATTACACTGGGTGTGGTTCATGAAAAGAACACACATCCAATGACACTGGTTGACCCTTATGTGGTTTGTGAAAAGAACAAACATGTAATGACTCTAGATGTGGTTTGTGAGAAGAACACACATGCAGTGACACTGGTGGATCCATATGTGGTTTGTGAGAAGAACACACATCCAATGACACTGGTGGATCCATATGTGGTTTGTGAGAAGAACACACATGCAATGACTCTGTTTGTGGTTTATGAGAAGAACACACATGCAATGACACTGGTGGATCCATATGTGGTTAGTGAGCAGAACACACATTTCAATGACTCTAGATGTGGTTTGTGAAAAGAACACACATGCAATGACACTAGTGGATCCATATGTGGTTTGTGAGTAGAACACAAATCCAATGACACTTGTGGATCCATATGTGGTTTGCGAGAAGAACACACATCCAATGACACTGGGTGTTGTTCATGAAAAGAACACACATCCAATGACACTGGTGGATCCTTATATGGTTTGTGAAAAGAACACACATGCAATGACTCTAGATGTGGTTTGTGAGAAGAACATACATGCAATGACTCTAACTGTGGTTTGTGAGAAGAACACACATGCAATCACACTGGTGGATCCAAATGTGGTTTGTGAGATGAACACACATCCAATGACACTGGTGGATACATGTGTGGTTTGTGAGAAGAACACACATCCAAAACACACATGCAATGACACTGGTGGATCCATATGTGGTTTGTGAGAAGAACACACATGAAATGACACTTGGTGTGGTTCATGAAAAGAACACACATCCAATGAACTCTGGTGGATCCATATGTGGTTTGTGAGAAGAACACACATGCAATGACTCTAGATGTGGTTTGTGTGAAGAACACACATGCAACGACAATGGTGGATCCATATGTGGTCTGTGAGAAGAACACACATCCAATTACACTTGGTGTGGTTCATGAAAAAAACACACATCCAATGACACTGGTGGATCCTTATGCGGTTTGTGAAAAGAACACACATGCAATGACTCTAGATGTGGTTTGTGAGAAGAACACACATGCAATGACACTGGTGGATCCATATGTGGTTTGTGAGAAGAACACACATCCAATGACACTGGTGGATCCATATGTGGTTTGTGAGAAGAACACTCATGCAATGACACTGGGTGTGGTTCATGTAAAGAACACACATCCAATGACACTGGTTGAACCTTATGTGGTTTGTGAAAAGAACAAACATGTAATGACTCTAGATGTGGTTTGTGAGAACAACACACATGCAGTGACACTGGTGGATCCATATGTGGTTTGTGGGAAGAAGACTCATGCAATGACAATGGGTGTGGTTCATGAAAAGAACACACATCCAATGAACTCTAGTGGATCCATATGTGGTTCGTGAGAAGAACACACATGCAATGACTCTAGATGTCATTTGTGAGAAGAACACACATGCAATGACACTGGTGGATTCATATGTGGTTTGTGAGAAGAACATACATTTCAATGACTCTAGATGTGGTTTCTGAAAAGAACACACATGCAATGACACTGGTGGATCCATATGTGGTTTGTGAGAAGAACACACATCCAATTACACTGGGTGTGGTTCATGAAAAGATCACACATCCAATGACACTGGTGGATCCTTATGTGGTTTGTGAAAAGAACACACATGCAATGACTCTAGATGTGGTTTGTGAGAAGAACACACATGCAATGACACTGGTGGATCCATATGTGGTTTGTGAGAAGAACACACATCCAATGACACTGGTGGATCCATATGTGGTTTGTGAGAAGAACACACATGCAATGACTCTGTTTGTGGTTTATGAGAAGAACACACATGCAATGACACTAGTGGATCCATATGTGGTTTGTGAGAAGAACACACATCCAATGACACTGGGTGTTGTTCATGAAAAGAACACACATCCAATGACATTGGTGGATCCTTATATGGTTTGTGAAAGAACACACATGCAATGACTCTAGATGTGGTTTGTGAGAAGAACACACATGCAATGACACTGGTGGATCCATATGTGGTTTGTGAGAAGAACACACATCGAATGACACTTGTGTATCCATATGTGATTTGTGAGAAGAACACACATTGTAACATCCCTAAAAAAAATCATGTTTCAAAACTCATTCATATCATCCTTGCATCCTTCATTCATTTAGGGTTTTCCTCAAAATCATTTAGATGCATAAACTTAGGCTATGATTTCATGTGTACAAATTCAACTCAATTGGCCATCACCCTTTGAGATTGGATTGTTTAGGAACTTGTTTGCTTGCCTCCATGGTTGGAAAGATTAGGTGTAGCATTTAAACCCAAGCTTCCAATTTAGAAATATTTTCTAAACCCTATTTCAAACATTTTCAAACTAGAGACAAAGTCTCTGTTTGTTTCAAAACCCAAGCTTGACCAAGCCTTGCAAGGTAACTACTTGGTTAGATGACTGCATTTGAAACCACAAAACCCTGCAAAGATCCCTAGTTTTGTTTGAATCCAAAAGGATTTGAATTCATATCAAAAAACATTCCAGAAAATAGAATTAGAAAAGAAAAAGACTTAAACAAAGGAAAAAGGCCGAGCGCCAAAGTCGCCTAGCAAAAATCGAGCCCACAAGCCCACCCGGGATCTCTTTTCCTCTCACGCGAAGCACACACACCCAGTGTGCGCATCCACCTTCACCCCACACTTGGCCGACGAGCGCCCGGTCCACGCCGTCTCGTCTTCCCAAACCGCGCCGCGACCACGCCATCTGCAGTCACTGCCGGTAATGGCGCGGCGTAATTGGCATTAAACCGCGAGCGTTTCCTGTCGAGCCTCTGGCTATATGACCCCCTCTGCCTCGCGATCATTTTCCCCCAAACACCTCACTCGCTCCGCCACCAGGCTGCCCTCAATCAATCTTGCACCGCCGCAGACAGAGCCCACTCCGGCGATCGATTCCGGTGAGCCTCGTGTTCTCCGCCTCGTTTACAATGACTCAGCGTGTCTTTGCGCACCTCCTGACTCCACTAGTCCGTCCTGTACTGCCCTAGGTCGCCAGTTCCACTTGACACCGCAAGCACCGACGGCGACATCAACTCCGACGAGTTTCGTGGTAATCAGACCACCTCGCCTTTCCCGTTCATGCACACGATTCGCTTGACCACGTGAACCTAACCGCCATTGTTTTGCCTTGGGGTGATCCACACTCCATCCTCTACGAGCACCAGGACCACCGACGCCGCCACGACTCGGTGAGGAATTGCCACGCACCGGCGCCCTTGACCAACCACGAGTACCTTGAGCTTCGCTGACCCCGAGCCCGGTGAGCAACTCCTTTCTCCTCACCTCCTGCATCGTAACGCAGCCGTCGACCGCTCGCCGCTGCTAACCACCGCGCAGCGCCGCCCATCTGTGACCAAGTAGTAGCAGCCGTTAGATCTGGATCGAACGAATCGGATAGACCCACTTAGCCCCGAAGCGGTACGCGATCTGGAGCGTACGATCTGTTTAGATCCTGCGGCTGCAGAGCGCGATCCAACCGAAGCGGTACGCGCCAATCACAGCGCGACGCGTGGCTAGGGTTAGATCTAAAAACAGATTTAAAACCAGAAATTTGATCCAAATTCAAATGCTTATAACTTTTGATTGCCACGTTAGAATTTTGCAAACTTTATACCGTTGGATTCAGAAAAACAAGACCTTTCTGCCTATCCAATTTGTTTAACAAATAGTAACCATTAGATTGGCTTTATTTGCAGAAACTTGTTTGAGGCCTTTTTGAGTATAGATTTAGTTTAGTATTTTGTTTTAGGGTTAATTTTGTTTAGTTGGCTACTTTGTGACTTGTTTAGTTTCTGTAATCTTGCACTTGCTTGGTAGAGTTTTCAAGAAAAATCACCACTTAGTAGATTCATGCATGCATGCATTCATATTATTTTTGTTTGTATATATATTTGTGTGTAATTGTGTGCTACCACTTTGTGTGTAGATTTTGCTAGTGATTGTGATTGTGACGAGTGCTACTCTACACACTACCAAGGCAAGTGATATCTTCATGAATATTCCATTCCCATATTTTATACTTGCATTAGATATTTTTGCTAAGACTTGCATGCTACTTTTGTCAAATGATGTTGGGAAATCCTATGTAGATTAGAATGGTAGAGTTGCTAGGAAAATTCCCTAAGGATAAGTTGCCATGCCATGCTTAGCCTAGCTACTAGAAAACAAGGGTGGTTTATATATTCACACTATGGAAAAATATTCTAAGTCTGAGGACTTGTGTTTTATTTAACAAAAGCAACTAAGTTAATGAATCACCTGGGTGGAGATGGAAGGAATGGTTTATGTTGAGTGGTTACTCAGGGCCCATTCAATGGACTACCCTGGTGTATCACACTTGTGGATGGCCACCCAGGAACAAAGAGATTTGAGATGTCAAATGTTGAGAAGCTTCAAGTGCAACCACTTGGCAATATGGGCTCTGCCATGATCTTAGGTTGCTAGAACTTAGTCTCTTGGACAGTTGGTGGTAGAGGGAATGATAGGTTGGAACGCGTCCATTTGACTAAGGAAAGGCTTCTGAAGGATCTTGTCTTGGGAAACCAAGTCTTGTGGGGAAAGTGCACCACCTCTGCAGAGTGTAAAACCTAAGTACTTAGCCATGTCCCTGGTAAAGGACAATTTGAGCATCAAGACATGGAAACTTCATGAATCTCATCACTCCAATTTCTAAATAAAACTTGTGGGTGAACAAGGGTTATAAGGATCTTCAGTCCTTGTTTGGTAGATGCCCTGAGTGGATCTTCAGTCTTTGATTGGTAGATGCCTTGGGTGTTTTGTGCCAAGCAAAAACTTAGTGTTTTCAAAAGATAAGGAAAAATCTATTTTGAGCAATGCAAGCCTAAGCTCCACCAGCCAAATGCATATAGTATTATAGTCCACTTAAAATATACTAAGGTATCACTTGCCAATACTATTCCAAAGTATTGACCCTCTGTGGCTGTAACTTGTAATGTTGCAGGTTACTCTGATGATGATTAGGAGTCATGAGTCTACACTCAACATGCTTGCCTGTGGCACATGAAGATGAAGACTTATGTTTATTTACTTATTCCATAAACTCTTGTATTAGGCCTTTGGCCATGAGTTGTAAAAGACTATGTTTTATCTCTGGAATGACTGTAATAAACGACCTTTGTATCTGTGTACTTCATCTTAAACTGTGGATGCTAGCATTGATCCAGGGACTAGCATTGCAATCACAGGGACCTTATCCTTTAATAAGGAGGGATCTTACACACATGCAATGACACTAGGTGTGGTTCATGAAAAGAACACATATCCAATGAACTCTGGTGGATCCATATGTGGTTTGTGAGAAGAACACACATGCAATGACTCTAACTATGGTTTGTGAGAAGAACACACATGCAATCACACTGGTGGATCCAAATGTGGTTTGTGAGATGAACACACATCCAATGACACTGGTGGATCCATGTGTGGTTTGTGAGAAGAACACACATCCAAAACACACATGCAATGACACTGGTGGATGCATATGTGGTTTGTGAGAAGAACACACATGCAATGACACTGGGTGTGGTTCATGAAAAGAACACACATCCAATGAACTCTGGTGGATCCATATGTGGTTTGTGAGAAGAACACACATGCAATGACTCTAGATGTGGTTTGTGTGAAGAACACACATGCAACGACAATGGTGGATCCATATGTGGTCTGTGAGAAGAACACACATCCAATTACACTGGGTGTGGTTCATGAAAAGAACACACATCCAATGAACTCTGGTGGATCCAGATGTGGTTTGTGAGAAGAACACACATGCAATGACTCTAGATGTCATTTGTGAGAAGAACACACATGCAATGACACTGGTGGATTCATATGTGGTTTGTGAGAAGAACATACATTTCAATGACTCTAGATGTGGTTTCTGAAAAGAACACACATGCAATGACACTGGTGGATCCATATGTGGTTTGTGAGAAGAACACACATCCAATTACACTGGGTGTGGTTCATGAAAACAACACACATCAAATGACACTAGTGGATCCTTATGTGGTTTGTGAAAAGAACACACATGCAATGACTCTAGATGTGGTTTGTGTGAAGAACACACATGCAATGACACTGGTGGATCCATATGTGATTTGTGAGAAGAACACACATCCAATGACACTGGTGGATCCATATGTGGTTTGCGAGAAGAACACACATGCAATGACTATGTTTGTGGTTTATGAGAAGAACACACATGCAATGACACTGGTGGATCCATATGTGGTTTGTGAGAAGAACACACATTTCAATGACTCTAGATGTGGTTTCTGAAAAGAACACACATGCAATGACACTAGTGGATCCATATGTGGTTTGTGAGAAGAACACAAATCCAATGACACTTGTGGATCCATATGTGGTTTGTGATAAGAACACACATCCAACGACACTGGGTGTTGTTCATGAAAAGAACACACATCCAATGACACTGGTGGATCCTTATATGGTTTGTGAAAAGAACACACATGCAATGACTCTAGATGTGGTTCGTGAGAAGAACACACATGCAATGACACTGGTGGATCCATATGTGGTTTGTGAGAAGAACACACATCGAATGACACTGGTGGATCCATATGTGGTTTGTGAGAACAACACACATACAATGACACTTGGTGTGGTTCATGAAAAGAACACACATCCAATGAACTCTGGTGGATCCATATGTGGTTTGTGAGATGAACACACATGCAATGACTCTAACTATGGTTTGTGAGAAGAACACACATGCAATCACACTGGTGGATCCAAATGTGGTTTGTGGGATGAACACACATCCAATGACACTGGTGGATCCATGTGTGGTTTGTGAGAAGAACGCACATCCAAAACACACATGCAATGACACTGGTGGATCCATGTGTGGTTTGTGAGAAGAACACACATCCAAAACACACATGCAATGACACTGGTGGATCCATATGTGGTTTGTGAGAAGAACACACATGCAATGACACTGGGTGTGGTTCATGAAAAGAACACACATCCAATGACACTGGTGGATCCATATGCGGTTTGTGAGAAGAACACACATGCAACGACTCTAGATGTGGTTTCTGTGAAGAACACACATGCAACGACACTGGTGGATCCATATGTGGTTTGTGAGAAGAACACACATTTCAATGACACTGGTGGATCCATATGTGGTTTGTCAGAAGAACACTCATGCAATGACACTGGGTGTGGTTCATGTAAAGAACACACATCCAATGAACTCTGGTGGATCCATATGTGGTTTGTGAGAAGAACACACATGCAATGACTCTAGATGTCATTTGTGAGAAGAACACACATGCAATGACACTGGTGGATTCATATGTGGTTTGTGAGAATAACACACATTTCAATGACTCTATATGTGGTTTCTGAAAAGAACACACATGCAATGATACTGTTGGATCCATAGGTGGTTTGTGAGAAGAACACACATCCAATTACACTGGGTGTGGTTCATTAAAAGAACACACATCAAATGACACTGGTGGATCCTTATGTGGTTTGTGAAAAGAACATACATGCAATGACTCTAGATGTGGTTTGTGAGAAGAACACACATGCAATGACACTGGTGGATCCATATGTGGTTTGTGAGAAGAACACACATCCAATGACACTGGTGGATACATATGTGGTTTGTGAGAAGAACACACATGCAATGACTCTGTTTGTGGTTTATGAGAAGAACACAGATGCAATGACACTGGTGGATCCATATGTGGTTTGTGAGAAGAACACACATTTCAATGAATCTAGATGTGGTTTCTGAAAAGAACACACATTCAATGACACTAGTGGATCCATATGTGGTTTGTGAGAAGAACACAAATCCAATGACGCTTGTGGATCCATATGTGGTTTGTGAGAAGAACACACATCCAATGTCACTGGGTGTTGTTCATGAAAAGAACACACATCCAATGACACTGGTGGATCCTTATATGGTTTGTGAAAAGAACACACATGCAATGACTCTAGATGTGGTTTGTGAGAAGAACACACATGCAATGACACTGGTGGATCCATATGTGGTTTGTGAGAAGAACACACATGCAATGACACTGGGTGTGGTTCATGAAAAGAACACAGATCCAATGAACTCTGGTGGATCCACATGTGGTTTGTGAGAAGAACACACATGCAATGACACTGGTGGATTCTATGTGGTTTGTGAGAAGAACTCACATTTCAATGACTCTAGATGTGGTTTGTGAAAAGAACACACATGCAATGAGACTGGTGGATCCATCTGTGGTTTGTGAGAAGAACACACATGCAATGACACTGGTGGATCCATATGTGGTTTGTGAGAAGAACACACATGCAATGACACTGGTGGATCCATACGTGGTTTGTGGGAAGAACACTCATGCAATGACAATGGGTGTGGTTCATGAAAAGAACACACATCCGATGAACTCTGGTGGATCCATATGTGGTTTGTGAGAAGAACACACATGCAATGACTCTAGATGTCATTTGTCAGAAGAACACACATGCAATGCCACTGGTGGATTCATATGTGGTTTGTGAGAAGAACACACATTTCAATGACTCTAGATGTGGTTTGTGAAAAGAACACACATGCAATGAAATTGGTGGATCCATATGTGGTTTGTGAGAAGAACACACATCCAATTACACTGGGTGTGGTTCATGAAAAGAACACACATCCAATGACACTTGTGGATCCTTATGCAGTTTCTGAAAAGAACACACATGCAATGACTCTAGATGTGGTTTGTGAGAAGAACACACATGCAATGACACTGTTGGATCCATATGTGGTTTGTGAGAAGAACACACATCCAATGACACTGGTGGATCCATATGTGGTTTGTGAGAAGAACACACATCCAATGACACTGGGTGTTGTTCATGAAAAGAACACACATCCAATGACACTGGTGGATCCTTATATGGTTTGTGAAAAGAACACACATGCAATGACTCTAGATGTGGTTTGTGAGATGACACACATGCAATGACACTGGTGGATCCATATGTGGTTTGTGAGAAGAACACACATCGAATGACACTGGGCGTGGTTCATGAAAAGAACACAGTTCCAATGTGTGGATCCATATGTGGTTTGTGAGAAGAACACACATGCAATGACACTGGTGGATTCTATGTGGTTTGTGAGAAGAACACACATTTCAATGACTCTAGATGTGGTTTCTGAAAAAGAACACATATGCAATGACACTAGTGGATCCATATGTGGTTTCTGAGACGAACACACATCCAATTACACTAGGTCTGGTTCATGAAAAGAACACACGTCCAATGACACTGGTGGATCCTTATGTGGTTTGTGAAAAGAACACACATGCAATGAGTCTAGATGTGGTTTGTGAGAAGAACACACATGCAATGACACTGGTGGATCCATATGTGGTTTGTGAGAAGAACACACATCCAATGACACTGATATGTGGTTTGTGAGAAGAACACACATTCAATGACTCTGTTTGTGGTTTATGAGAAGAACACACATGCAATGACACTGGTGGATCCATATGTGGTTTGTGAGAAGAACACACATTTCAATGACTCTACATGTGGTTTGTGAAAAGAACACACATGCAATGACACTAGTGGATCCATATGTGGTTTGTGAGAAGAACACAAATCCAATGACACTTGTGGATCCATATATGGTTTGTGAGAAGAATACACATCGAAGGACACTGGGTGTTGTTGATGAAAACAACACACATCCAATGACACTAGTGGATCCTTATATGGTTTGTGAAAAGAACACACATGCAATGACTCTAGATGTGGTTTGTGAGAAGAACACACATGCAATGACACTGGTGGATCCATATGTGGTTTGTGAGAAGAACAAACATGCAATGACACTGGGTGTGGTTCATGAAAAGAACACAGATCCAATGAACGCTGGTGGATCCATATGTGGTTTGTGAGAAGAACACACATGCAATGACACTAGTGGATTCTATGTGGTTTGTGAGAAGAACACACATTTCAATGACTCTAGATGTGGTTTATGAAAAAAAAACACATGCAATGACACTGGTGGATCCAGATGTGGTTTGTGAGAAGAACACACATGCAATGACACTGGTGGATCCATATGTGGTTTGTGAGAAGAACATACATGCAATGACACTGGTGGATCCATATGATTTGTGGGAAGAACACTCATGCAATGACAATGGGTGTGGTTCATGAAAAGAACACACATCCAATGAACTCTGGTGGATCCATACGTGGTTTGTGAGAAGAACACACATGCAATGACTCTAGATGTCATTTGTCAGAAGAACACACATCCAATGCGACTGGTGGATTCATATGTGGTTTGTGAGAAGTACACACATTTCAATGACTCTAGATGTGGTTTGTGAAAAGAACACACATGCAATGAAAGTGGTGGATCCATATGTGGTTTGTGAGAAGAACACACATCCAATTACACTGGGTGTGGTCCATGAAAAGAACACACATCCAATGACACTGGTGGGTCCTTATGTGGTTTGTAAAAAGAACACACATGCAATGACTCTACATGTGGTCCATGAAAAGAACACACATGCAATGACACTGGTGGATCCATATGTGGTTTGTGAGAAGAACACACATCCAATGACACTGGTGGATCCATATGTGGTTTGTGAGAAGAACACACATGCAATGACTCTGGATGTGGTTTATGAGAAGAACACACATGCAATGACACTGGTGGATCCATATGTGGTTTGTGAGAAGAACACACATTTCAATGACTCTAGATGTGGTTTGTGAAAAGAACACACATGCAATGACACTAGTGGATCCATATGTGGTTTGTGAGAAGAACACACATCCAATGACACTGGTTGATCCATATGTGGTTTGTGAGAAGAACACACACGCAATGACACTGGTGGATCCATATGGTTTGTGGGAATAACACTCATGCAATGACAATGGGTGTGGTTCATGAAAAGAACACACATCCAATGAACTCTGGTGGATCCATATGTGGTTTGTGAGATGAACACACATGCAATGACTCTAACTATGGTTTGTGAGAAGAACACACATGCAATCACACTGGTGGATCCAAATGTGGTTTGTGGGATGAACACACATCCAATGACACTGGTGGATCCATGTGTGGTTTGTGAGAAGAACGCACATCCAAAACACACATGCAATGACACTGGTGGATCCATGTGTTGTTTGTGAGAAGAACACACATCCAAAACACACATGCAATGACACTGGTGGATCCATATGTGGTTTGTGAGAAGAACACACATCGAATGACACTGGTGGATCCATATGCGGTTTGTGAGGAGAACACACATGCAACGACTCTAGATGTGGTTTCTGTGAAGAACACACATGCAACGACACTGGTGGATCCATATGTGGTTTGTGAGAAGAACACACATTTCAATGACACTGGTGGATCCATATGTGGTTTGTCAGAAGAACACTCATGCAATGACACTGGGTGTGGTTCATGTAAAGAACACACATCCAATGAACTCTGGTGGATCCATATGTGGTTTGTGAGAAGAACACACATGCAATGACTCTAGATGTCATTTGTGAGAAGAACACACATGCAATGACACTGGTGGATTCATATGTGGTTTGTGAGAATAACACACATTTCAATGACTCTAGATGTGGTTTCTGAAAAGAACACACATGCAATGACACTGTTGGATCCATAGGTGGTTTGTGAGAAGAACACACATCCAATTACACTGGGTGTGGTTCATTAAAAGAACACACATCAAATGACACTGGTGGATCCTTATGTGGTTTGTGAAAAGAACACACATGCAATGACTCTAGATATGGTTTGTGAGAAGAACACACATGCAATGACACTGGTGGATCCATATGTCGTTTGTGAGAAGAACACACATCCAATGACACTGGTGGATACATATGTGGTTTGTGAGAAGAACACACATGCAATGACTCTGTTTGTGGTTTATGAGAAGAACACACATGCAATGACACTGGTGGATCCATATGTGGTTCGTGAGAAGAACACACATTCCAATGAATCTAGATGTGGTTTCTGAAAAGAACACACATTCAATGACACTAGTGGATCCATATGTGGTTTGTGAGAAGAACACAAATCCAATGACACTTGTGGATCCATATGTGGTTTGTGAGAAGAACACACATCCAATGTCACTGGGTGTTGTTCATGAAAAGAACACACATCCAATGACACTGGTGGATCCTTATATGGTTTGTGAAAAGAACACACATGCAATCACTCTAGATGTGGTTTGTGAGAAGAACACACATGCAATGACACTGGTGGATCCATATGTGGTTTGTGAGAAGAACACACATGCAATGACACTGGGTGTGGTTCATGAAAAGAACACAGATCCAATGAACTCTGGTGGATCCACATGTGGTTTGTGAGAAGAACACACATGCAATGACACTGGTGGATTCTATGTGGTTCGTGAGAAGAACATACATTTCTATGACTCTAGATGTGGTTTGTGAAAAGAACACACATGCAATGACACTGGTGGATCCATATGTGGTTTGTGAGAAGAACACACATGCAATGACACTGGTGGATCCATATGTGGTTTGTGGGAAGAACACTCATGCAATGACAATGGGTGTGGTTCATGAAAAGAACACACATCCAATGAACTCTGGTGGATCCATATGTGGTTTGTGAGAAGAACACACATGCAATGACTCTAGATGTCATTAGTCAGAAGAACACACATGCAATGCCACTGGTGGATTCATATGTGGTTTGTGAGAAGAACACACATTTCAATGACTCTAGATGTGGTTTCTGAAAAGAACACACATGCAATGAAACGGGTGGATCCATATGTGGTTTGTGAGAAGAACACACATCCAATTACACTGGGTGTGGTTCATGAAAAGAACACACATCCAATTACACTGCTGGATCCTTATGCGGTTGGTGAAAAGAACACACATGCAATGACTCTAGATGTGGTTTGTGAGAAGAACACACATGCAATGACACTGGTGGATCCATATGTGGTTTGTGAGAAGAACACACATCCAATGACACTGGTGGATCCATATGTGGTTTGTGACAAGAACACTCATGCAATGACACTGGGTGTGGTTCATGAAAAGAACACACATCCAATGAACTCTGGTGGATCCATATGTGGTTCGTGAGAAGAACACACATGCCATGACTCTAGATGTCATTTGTGAGAAGAACACACATGCAATGACATTGGTGGATTCATATGTGGTTTGTGAGAAGAACACACATTTCAATGACTCTAGATGTGGTTTCTGAAAAGAACACACATGCAATGACACTGGTGGATCCAAATGTGGTTTGTGAAAAGAACACACATCCAATTACACTGGGTGTGGTTCATGAAAAGAACACACATCCAATGACACTGGTGGATCCTTATGTGGTTTGTGAAAAGAACACACATGCAATGACTCTAGATGTGGTTTGTGAGAAGAACACACATGCAATGACACTGGTGGATCCATATGTGGTTTGTGAGAAGAACACACATCCAATGACACTGGTGGATCCATATGTGGTTTGTGAGAAGAACACACATGCAATGACTCTGTTTGTGGTTTATGAGAAGAACACACATGCAATGACACTGGTGGATCCATATGTGGTTTGTGAGAAGAACACACATTTCAATGACTCTAGATGTGGTTTGTGAAAAGAACACACATGCAATGACACTAGTGGATCCATATGTGGTTTGTGAGAAGAACACAAATCCAATGACACTTGTGGATCCATATGTGGTTTGTGAGAAGAACACACATCCAATGACACTGGGTGTTGTTCATGAAAAGAACACACATCCAATGACACTGGTGGATCCTTATATGGTTTGTGAAAAGAACACACATGCAATGACTCTAGATGTGGTTTGTGAGATGACACACATGCAATGACACTGGTGGATCCATATGTGGTTTGTGAGAAGAACACACATTGAATCACACTGGGCGTGGTTCATGAAAAGAACACAGTTCCAATGAACTCTTGTGGATCCATATGTGGTTTGTGAGAAGAACACACATGCAATGACACTGGTGGATTCTATGTGGTTTGTGAGAAGAACACACATTTCAATGACTCTAGATGTGGTTTCTAAAAAGAACACTTATGCAATGACACTAGTGGATCCATATGTGGTTTCTGAGACGAACACACATCCAATTACACTAGGTCTAGTTCATGAAAAGAACACACGTCCAATGACACTGGTGGATCCTTATGTGGTTTGTGAAAAGAACACACATGCAATGACTCTAGATGTGGTTTGTGAGAAGAACACACATGCAATGACACTGGTGGATCCATATGTGGTTTGTGAGAGGAACACACATCCAATGACACTGATATGTGGTTTGTGAGAAGAACACACATTCAATGACTCTGTTTGTGGTTTATGAGAAGAACACACATGCAATGACACTGGTGGATCCATATGTGGTTTGTGAGAAGAACACACATTTCAATGACTCTACATGTGGTTTGTGAAAAGAACACACATGCAATGACACTAGTGGATCCATATGTGGTTTGTGAGAAGAACACAAATCCAATGACACTTGTGGATCCATATATGGTTTGTGAGAAGAATACACATCGAAGGACACTGGGTGTTGTGATGAAAACAACACACATCCAATGACACTAGTGGATCCTTATATGGTTTGTGAAAAGAACACACATGCAATGACTCTAGATGTGGTTTGTGAGAAGAACACACATGCAATGAAACTGGTGGATCCATATGTGGTTTGTGAGAAGAACAAACATGCAATGACACTGGGTGTGGTTCATGAAAAGAACACAGATCCAATAAACGCTGGTGGATCCATATGTGGTTTGTGAGAAGAACACACATGCAATGACACTTGTGGATTATATGTGGTTTGTGAGAAGAACACACATTTCAATGACTCTAGATGTGGTTTATGAAAAAAAACACATGCAATGACACTGGTGGATCCAGATGTGGTTTGTGAGAAGAACACACATGCAATGACACTGGTGGTTCCATATGTGGTTTGTGAGAAGAACACACATGCAATGACACTGGTGGATCCATATGATTTGTGGGAAGAACACTCATGCAATGACAATGGGTGTGGTTCATGAAAAGAACACACATCCAATGAACTCTGGTGGATCCATACGTGGTTTGTGAGAAGAACACACATGCAATGACTCTAGATGTCATTTGTCAGAAGAACACACATCCAATGCGACTGGTGGATTCATATGTGGTTTGTGAGAAGTACACACATTTCAATGACTCTTGATGTGGTTTGTGAAAAGAACACACATGCAATGAAAGTGGTGGATCCATATGTGGTTTGTGAGAAGAACACACATCCAATTACACTGGGTGTGGTCCATGAAAAGAACACACATCCAATGACACTGGTGGGTCCTTATGTGGTTTGTAAAAAGAACACACATGCAATGACTCTACATGTGGTTTGTGAGAAGAACACACATGCAATGACACTGGTGGATCCATATGTGGTTTGTGAGAAGAACACACATCCAATGACACTGGTGGATCCATATGTGGTTTGTGAGAAGAACACACATGCAATGACTCTGGATGTGGTTTATGAGAAGAACACACATGCAATGACACTGGTGGATCCATATGTGGTTTGTGAGAAGAACACACATTTCAATGACTCTAGATGTGGTTTGTGAAAAGAACACACATGCAATGACACTAGTGGATCCATATGTGGTTTGTGAGAAGAACACACATCCAATGACACTGGTTGATCCATATGTGGTTTGTGAGAAGAACACACACGCAATGACACTGGTGGATCCATATGGTTTGTGGGAATAACACTCATGCAATGACAATGGGTGTGGTTCATGAAAAGAACACACATCCAATGAACTCTGGTGGATCCATATGTGGTTTGTGAGAAGAACACACATGCAATGACTCTAGATGTCATTTGTCAGAAGAACACACATGCAATGCCACTGGTGGATCCATATGTGGTTTGTGAGAAGAACACACATTTCAATGACTCTAGATGTGGTTTGTGAAAAGAACACACATCCAATGAACTCTGGTGGATCCATATGTGGTTTGTGAGAAGAACACACATCCAATTACACTTGGTGTGGTTCATGAAAAGAACACACATCCAATGACACTGGTGGATCCATATGTGGTTTGTGAAAAGACCACACATGCAATGACTCTAGATGTGGGTTGTGAGAAGAACACACATGCAATGACACTGGTGGATTTATATGTGGTTTGTGAGAAGAACACACATTTCAATGACTCTAGTTGTGGTTTGTGAAAAGAACACACATGCAATGACACTAGTGGATCCATATGTGCTTTGTGAGAAGAACACACATGCAACGAAACTAGGTGTGGTTCATGAAAAGAACACACATCCAATGAACTCTGGTGGATCCATATGTGGTTTTTGAGAAGAACACACATGCAATGACTCTAGATGTGGTTTGTGTGAAGAACACACATGCAACGACAATGGTGGATCCATATGTGGTCTGTGAGAAGAACACACATCCAATTACACTAGGTGTGGTTCATGAAAATAACACACATCCAATGACACTGGTGGATCCTTATGCGGTTTGTGAAAAGAACACACATGCAATGACACTGGTGGATCCATATGTGGTTTGTGAGAAGAACACACATTTCAATGACTCTAGATGTGGTTTCTGAAAAGAACACACATGCAATGACACTGGTGGATCCATATGTGGTTTGTGAGAAGAACACACATGCAATTACACTGGCTGTGGTTCATGAAAAGAACACACATCCAATGACACTGGTGGATCCTTATATGGTTTGTGAAAATAACACACATGCAATGACTCTAGATTTGGTTTGTGAGAAGAACACACATGCAATGACACTGGTGGATCCATATGTGGTTTGTGAGAAGAACACACATTCAATGACACTGGTGGATCCATATGTGGTTTGTGAGAAGAACACACATGCAATGACTCTCTTTGTTGTTTATGAGAAGAACACACATGCAATGACACTGGTGGATCCATATGTGGTTTGTGAGAAGAACACACATTTCAATGACTCTTGATGTGGTTTGTGAAAAGAACACACATGCAATGACACTAGTGGATCCATATGTGATTTGTGAGAAGAACACAAATCCAATGACACTTGTGGATCCATATGTGGTTTGTGAGAAGAACACACATCCAATGACACTGGGTGTTGTTCATGAAAAGAACACACATCCAATGACACTAGTGGATCCTTAAATGGTTTGTGAAAAGAACACACATGCAATGACTCTAGATGTAGTTTGTGAGAAGAACACACATGCAATGACACTAGTGGATCCATATGTGGTTTGTGAGAAGAACACACATGCAATGACACTGGGTGTGGTTCATGAAAAGAACACAGATCCAATGAACTCTGGTGGATCCATATGTGGTTTGTAAGAAGAACACACATGCAATGACTCTAACTGTGGTTTGTGAGAAGAACACACATGCAATCACAGTGGTGGATCCAAATGTGGTTTGTGAGATGAACACACATCCAATGCAACTGGTGGATCCATGTGTGGTTTTTGAGAAGAACACGCATTCAAAACACACATGCAATGACACCGGTGGATCCATATGTGGTTTGTGAGAAGAACACACATGCAACGACTCTAGATGTGGTTTCTGTGAAGAACACACATGCAACGACACAGGTGGATCCATATGTGGTTTGTGAGAAGAACACATATTTCAATGACTCTAGATGTGGTTTGTGAAAAGAACACACATGCAATGACACTGGTGGATCCATATGTGGTTTGTGAGAAGAACACACATTTCAATGACTCTAGATGTGGTTTCTGAAAAGAACACACATGTAGTGACACTGGTGGATCCATATGTGGTTTGTGAGAAGAACACACATCCAACTACACTGGTGGATCCATATGTGGTTTGTGAGAAGAACACTCATGCAATAACACTTGATGTGGTTCATGAAAAGAACACACATCCAATGAACTCTTGTGGATCCATATGTGGTTTGTGAGAAGAACACACATGCAATGACTCTAGATGTCATTTGTGAGAAGAACACACATGCAATGACACAGGTGGATTCATATGTGGTTTGTGAGAAGAACACACATTTCAATGACTCTAGATGTGGTTTCTGAAAAGAAGACACATGCAATGACACTGGTGGATCCATATGTGGTTTGTGAGAAGAACACACATCCAATTACACTGGGTCTGGTTCATGAAAAGAACACACATGCAATGACACTGGTGGATCCTTATGTGGTTTGTGAAAAGAACCCACATGAAATGACTCTAGATGTGGTTTGTGCGAAGAACACACATGCAATGACACTGGTGGATCCATATGTGGTTTGTAAGAAGAACACACATCCAATGACACTGGTGGATCCCCATATGTGGTTTGTGAGAAGAACACACATGCAATGACTCTGTTTGTGGTTTATGATAAGAACACACATGCAATGACACTAGTGGATCCATATGTGGTTTGTGAGAAGAACACACATTTCAATGACTCTAGATGTGTTTTGTGAAAAGAACACACATGCAATGAAACTAGTGGATCCATATGAGGTTTGTGAGAAGAACACAAATCCAATGACACTTGTGGATCCATATGTGGTTTGTGAGAAGAACACACATCCAATGACACTGGGTGTTGTTCATGAAAAGAACACACATCCAATGACACTGGTGGATCCTTATATGGTTTGTGAAATGAACACACATGCAATGACTCTAGATGTGGTTTGTGAGAAGAACACACATGCAATGACACTGGTGGATCCATATGTGGTTTGTGAGAAGAACACACATCGAATGACACTGGTGGATCCATATGTGGTTTGTGAGAAGAACACGCATGCAATGACACTGGGTGTGGTTCATGAAAAGAACACACATCCAATGAACTCTAGTGGATCCATATGTGGTTTGTGAGAAGAACACACATGCAATGACTCTAACTGTGGTTTGTGAGAAGAACACACATGCAATCACACCGGTGGATCTAAATGTGGTTTGTGAGATGAACACACATCCAATGACACTGGTGGATCCATGTGTGGTTTGTGAGAAGAACACACATCCAAAACACACATGCAATGACACTGGTGGATCCATATGTGGTTTGAGAGAAGAACACACATGCAATGTGTCACATCCCAAGATTTTCCAAATCTTGTAATGTGAAAAATAAAATAAACAAAATAAATTTTTGTTGAAAATCAGGGTGAAAAGAAACTTTTGTTTCTAAATGGAAACTTAAAATCCCATCTTGAACAAACTTTGGTTAAGTTTGAATTCAACAAATCCAAATCAAGTGAAATGCATTCCTCAATGAATGTATCTAGAAATTTAAACATTTGGAAAATAAATCTAAATCTTAAAACCCTAATGGAAGAAAATCATTTTCCAAAGTTATCTCCAAATCCATGGATTTGATCCATACCAAAATTGATCAACAAATATTCACAAAGGATCAAGAAAGACCATAGAAGTTGGTTTCACTCAAATTGGAACCATAAATAAAATCTTATGAATATAATAAGATAAGGAAATTGAATTTCCAAAGCTAATAAAGCCCTTACCAAAAACCCATACCAATTGGTGAATAAATAATCCTAAAGGGTTTTAAAAAGATAAATATTTAATAAAGGGAAAATAAAAGTATTTTATTACTACTTTAAAATCTTTTTATAAAAGGTTTTGGGTTCTAAAAATGAAAAGAAATATTTTAAATAAAGATTATTTTTATAAAGCCAAATTAAACCTTGGCCAAGACTTTGAAACAAAAGGTTTTGCTTTGATTAAAAATAGTAGAGGTTTATTTAAAATAAAATAAAAAGGATTTAAATATCCAAGTTTTATTAATAAAGGTTTTACTATTTCCAAAACATCAAAACTTATTTATTTATTTTAAATAAGTTTTCCAAATATTTTATATTCTCAAATAAAACTTACTAAAGTGTTTTGGTTTTATTTTGGATTTCAAAATAAATATCCTAATAAAACAAATCTTATTTGAAGTAAATGAATAAGGCCCATTTTATTTAATTGTTAATGGACCAAAAATAAAGATGTTATTTTGTTTTAAAAGAGCTTTCCAAGTATTCTTTATTTTCAAATAAAACCTACTGATTTGGTTTTGAAAATATTTGGATTTCAAATAGAGTTTTAAAATAAATTAAACCCTATTTTGAATTAATAACTAAGGTCTATTTATTTAATTATTAATAGATCTTAAAAGAATAAAAAATTATTTTGTTTTGGACTTTGTTTTGTGTTATTAAACAGAACTAAAAATTTTACAAAGTTTGGTGGTGGTTTTTGATTTGAATTGATGTTTGAAATTATTATTAAAACTTATTCGGTTTAAAACTAGGGCCTTTTGATTTCTTTAAAAGACCCCAAAAAGAATAAAGTATTATTCAAAAATTAATTTCAGAATGTGCTACTAATCAGTATTTAAATCCACACAAATTTTGACAAAGATTTGAAATCAAATGAGTGCTTGAAATAATTAAAGGAATTCAAACAGAATTAAAGAAACAGAAATGGAAAAACAGAAACAGTACAAAAAAAAGAGTCAAACCGACCAGCTAAAGCCCACCCCAGCCATTTCAGCCCATCGCTTCTTCACTGAACTGCTTTTTCTTCACCGCGAAAGAAATCCGCACCCTCAATGACCGGTGGACCTCCCTCTCTTTTCTTTTTCCACTGACCGGTAGACCCCACCTCTACTGTTCATCCTCCTCACCCGCGCGACCAGTTCTCCCCTCCCTTGTCGCCGTTTCCTGCAGTAATTCCGTGGCTTCAATTCGCCATAATGCCGCGCGTTAATCTCGCCGTGACTGCACGCTATTAAGCGCTGTCTTCTCCTTTCCCCTCTGTCACCACCTCGACTACTCGCCTCTGCTGAATTTTGCCAAAGACCTACCTCTGTTCCGACCACCGTCTCCGACCAATTCAGGCCGGTACACACCACCTCCTGCCTCCCTGACCTCGCACCCAGACTCACCACTTCTTGACGCATCTCCCAGTGCCTTTCGTTCGACCGCGGGTGCCCGAGTGCATCGACTACGTCAACCTCCTGAACGACGCCGCCGTCCGCCCCAACTCCGGTGAGCTCTAGCACTCGACTCTGTGCGCGCCTTGATCAGTGAATCATGCAGTTTGATTAGTCTGTGTCTTCTGCATCTCCAGGTGCTCGCCAATCACTGCAGCGTTTCCCAGTCGCCAACGACGACACCTGTCACCGCCCCGCTTTTTCTCCGACGAAGCCTCCAGGTAGTAACTAGCCACCCCTTGTCCTTCCGATGATACGCCTATGTCCAGTGCACTCGCCCGCATCTAACCCTACCATTCTCTTGCTTTCTGGTGGACTATAGCCCCGTCCCCGTCAACAAACAGAAGCTCCTGGCGCCAGCCCTAACTCCGATGAGGAATCACCCGCCTCGTCGCCCCTTCACCAACCAAGGGCAGGTTGAGCATCCCCGTGCCTCGGCGATCACCGTGAGCCACTCCTCCCTCTCTCTCGCTTCTTGTGTTAGCCGGAACTCCACCGCCAGAGCGCCGCCGCCATTTGCAGCCGCGTAGCGCCGCCGATCTTTGGCAAGCATGCTAGCGACCGTAGGATCTTGATCTGACGAACGCGATAGATTCACTTAACTGAAAGGGTACGTAGATCTGAGCCGTGAGATATCACTTAGATCCAACGGTTGCCATCGCTTGATCTGGCCGAAGCGGTACCAACGAATAGAAATGCGCCGCGTGTCTCTGCTGGTTTGATTTAAAACATAATTGATCTAATTGATGTTCAATTTTGTAAAATCCATAACTTTTGATCCACACGTCCAAATTTTACAAACTTTATATCAATGGATTCAGTGGAACAAACCCTAGCCAACCATGCCCTTATTTTAGCAAATAGTATCTGTTAGTTTGCTTGTTTTTGCAGATTCTTTTGTGAGCTTGTTTAGAGTATAAAAATTGTTTAAAAATGCTTTTAGGGTTAAAACCTTTGCAAAATGGTTTGTTGTGACCTTACTGACCCTAGGAACCAACCCATGGTTTGGAAAATGAATTTGGAAAAGTTTAGAATGGATTAATTAGTTTAGTTCATTTCTAGCTAAATAAAACTATTGATTTGTTTATGAAAATGGTTTTGAATGGAAAACTTTGGAGGAAGTGTTTTGAACCAAACCTACTGACCAAAAACACCAAGTTTTAAGAAACAACAATTTAATTGGTGAAACCACTTAAGGTTGTGGTATTGAGAAAAATGTTTTTCACCACATAAAATGATTGAAGGTTTTGAAAATGGTTTATGGATAAAACCCATTTGCAAATGACTTTGCCATTTTGGTAAATGACCAATTTGGACCTTACAAAGTTTAGAAGCCTAGTGGAGACCACCTTTGCAATTAGAACCATCTTTTGCATGCTTGCATGCATTACTTTGACTTTGTCATTTTATGTGTTGTTTTGCTTGTTTGGTAGATTGAGTATGTGCCTTGCTTGATTGATTTGTAGTGACTTGAAGAGTGTGATTGTTGCAAGGACAAGGAGTGAACCTATACCCTCTACCAAAAAGGCAAGTGATGCTTCATACTTTTGTCCCATTATTTTCACTATGCATTAGTGATTTTTCTAAGTAGGACTTGCATGGAATTTTGCTAAGTATAAACTATGCTATGGGAAAACCTAGTAGATGAAACCTTAGTAGAAATTTCCTAAGTTAAGATTCCTATTACTTTCATGCTTAGCTTAGCTAATAGAAAACAAGGGTGGAATGTATATTCATGCTATGGAAAATTTCTAAGTCTATGGACTTATGTTTTGTTTAATAAAACAACTAAGTGAATGAATCACCTGGGTGGAATGGAAGGAATGGTATGTGTTGAGTGGTTCACAAGGCCATGGACTTGGCTTGTGTATCTCACTTGTGGATGGCCACCCAGGAACAAAGAGATTTGAGATGTCAAATGTTGAGAAGCTTCAAGTGCAGCCACTTGGCATTATGGGCTCTTCCTGGATCATATAGGTTGCAATAACTTAGCCAAATGGACAGTTGGTGTTAGGGGTTTGATAGGTTGGAACGCGTCCATTCTGGTCTAAGGGAAGGATTCTGAAAGATCTTGTCTTGGTGAAACCAAGTCTTGTGGGGAAAGTGCACCACCTCTGCAGAGTGTAAAATCTAAGTACTTAGCCATGTCCCTGGCAAAGGACAATTTGAGCATCAAGACATGGAAGCTATCAAGAATCTCCTCATCCCAATTTCTAAGTTAAAAACTTGTGGGTGAACAAGGGTTAAAGGATCTTCAATCTTTGATTGGTAGATGCCTTGGGTGATTTTTGTCAAGCAAAAACTTAGTGTTTTCAAATGTTAAGGAAAATCTATTTTGAGCAATGCAAGCCTCAACTCCACTTAGCCAAAAGCATATAGATGATAGACTCCACTATACTACCATAGTATCACTTGCCAATACAATTCAAATGTATTGACCCTTGTGGCTGTAACTTGTTATGTTGCAGGTTTGATTGATATTAGTGAAGTTAAATGATTAGGATTACAAGTCTACAACCAACATGTCTGCCTGTGGCACTTTGAAGATGAAGGACCCCATGACTATAGATATTCCGCTGCAATGTAATGTAATAGCCAAATGAGCTATGTATGATGTAATAAAATTTATGTTATTCCTGGTTATAAAGTTATGTTATGACCTTTGTTTCTTGATATTACATCTTAACTGTGGATGCTAGCTATTGATCCAGGGACTAGCATTATAAACACAGGAGGGATCAACCTCATTGAAGGTTGAGAACTCTACAGATGGTATCAGAGCATTGTGTTGCTAGTAGGATTTGTAAACCTAGGATTGGACAAAAACCCTTAGAAGAATAGGAGTTATATTTTGATCCAAAACTTATTTACAAACAATCTTGTATACTCTTTCCTCAACCATTTTGGTTTCAACTCTACATCTCTTCTATTTCAACTTGATGGAAAAACCTACCCATGGCCAAGGACTACACCATGTGCAAAGGACTTCTTCAACACTTTCAACTCTAATGACTTCAACTTCTTCAACTCTAATGACTTCAACATCTTCAGCATATTCACCAAAGACTTCCAACTTGGATATCACTAAGGACTACAAGTGAGACAAGAAATATTTCTCAAGACTTGAAGACTAAGGAAACACAACTTAGAAGGAACCATCATCACCTTTGAAGTTTTTGTGACCAAGAGATTTTCCAAGGAAACCAAGATCTCATGCAAGAAGAATCAACCAAGAAGGAAGGAAAGATCTCTAGTGAACCATATAGATGGACCACCATATTATAGTTAAGTCTAACACACCAACTTATGTGGTGTAACAAAAATGTTTTTGGTTGCCTAAGTATGTGTTTGAACTGTGATTGTTTGAGTGAAATGTTTGTTTGTGATTGCTTGCACATTGCTTGTGTGAATTGTGATGTGTATGATTAGAACTATTTCCCTAGAAATCTTTTGCCTATTCTAATCCCAATCCAACCCAAACAGATGACTTCTCCAAGAGACTCCAACATCAAGGATGGTGACAACAACAACAACCAAGAGGTCAACATGAGAGAACAACTACTAGCAAACCAAACCCAATTAAGCCAAGTGACAACTCAGTTTTTAGCCAACAATAATGGATTAGACCCCACCATGCAAATGTTTTTGGAAACTCAATCCCAATTGTTGCAAAGGATGGCCACTCAAATAATCAACATGGGAGACAACTCTTCCCAAGGAGTTTGTGACAACAAGGATGACAAAGATGTTATTCTAGAAGGAACCCAAGCTTGCAATATTTGTGGAGACAAGGATCACACTTCCAAGGAGCATGGAGATCAATGCCCCAATTGTGAAGAGGAACATCCAGTTGGCCAATGCCCCACATCTCAAGTTACTTGCTTCCTATGTGAAGGAAATAACCATGTCCCTATCCAATGCCCCATCTATTCCCTAGTTCAACAAAGGAAACAAGGTGGAGCACAACAACTGATTGCAAATTTTCATGAGAGAGCCAAGTCTACCAAGAAGGATGAGGACAAAGGAAAATCTCCACTTGTACCTCCATGCAATATGACCCAATTTAAAGGACCAAAGAGGAGGCATATGAATTATCCAAAGAGCAATAGAAGGTCAAGGAAACCAGTAGACATTCCTACCTATGAGATAACATATGAAGAACATGAACTAGAAGCACTCCTAGCTTTGGAGAAACCCAAGAAGAAGAAGAACCAAGGAAACAAACAAGAGGAAATGATACCAAAGGAAAAGAAAGATATCAGCCTAGTGATGTGTTTCAATTGCAAAGAACCAGGACATTATGCAAGCAATTGTCTAGAAAAGATGAAGCACAAGATAAACAAGCCTATGAAGGATCTCAGCCTAGTCACATGTTTCAAGTGTGGAAACAAAGGACACTATGCAGATGTTTGCCCAGAGAGATTTCAACAAGATCCCAAGCAAGCCAAGATGTAATCTAGATGGAAAAATTTCAAGGGTGGTAGTACCCTAGTTGTTTTGAGCCAACTTGTAACCCCTAGCCTTCCCAAATCTCGGGACGAGATTTATTTTAAGGTGTAATTGTCACATCCCAAGATTTTCCAAATCTTGTAATGTGAAAAATAAAATAAACAAAATAAATTTTTGTTGAAAATCAGGGTGAAAAGAAACTTTTGTTTCTAAATGGAAACTTAAAATCCCATCTTGAACAAACTTTGGTTAAGTTTGAATTCAACAAATCCAAATCAAGTGAAATGCATTCCTCAATGAATGTATCTGGAAATTTAAACATTTGGAAAATAAATCTAAATCTTAAAACCCTAATGGAAGAAAATCATTTTCCAAAGTTATCTCCAAATCCATGGATTTGATCCATACCAAAATTGATCAACAAATATTCACAAAGGATCAAGAAAGACCATAGAAGTTGGTTTCACTCAAATTGGAACCATAAATAAAATCTTATGAATATAATAAGATAAGGAAATTGAATTTCCAAAGCTAATAAAGCCCTTACCAAAAACCCATACCAATTGGTGAACATATAATCCTAAAGGGTTTTAAAAAGATAAATATTTAATAAAGGGAAAATAAAAGTATTTTATTACTACTTTAAAATCTTTTTATAAAAGGTTTTGGGTTCTCAAAATGAAAAGAAATATTTTAAATAAAGATTATTTTATAAAGCCAAATTAAACCTTGGCCAAGACTTTGAAACAAAAGGTTTTGCTTTGATTAAAAATAGTAGAGGTTTATTTAAAATAAAATAAAAAGGATTTAAATATCCAAGTTTTATTAATAAAGGTTTTACTATTTCGAAAACATCAAAACTTATTTATTTATTTTAAATAAGTTTTCCAAATATTTTATATTCTCAAATAAAACTTACTGAAGTGTTTTGGTTTTATTTTGGATTTCAAAATAAATATTCTAATAAAACAAATCTTATTTGAAGTAAATGAATAAGGCCCATTTTATTTAATTGTTAATGGACCAAAAATAAAGATGTTATTTTGTTTTAAAATAGCTTTCCAAGTATTCTTTATTTTCAAATAAAACCTACTGATTTGGTTTTGAAAATATTTGGATTTCAAATAGAGTTTTAAAATAAATTAAACCCTATTTTGAATTAATAACTAAGGTCTATTTATTTAATTATTAATAGATCTTAAAAGAATAAAAAATTATTTTGTTTTGGACTTTGTTTTGTGTTATTAAACAGAACTAAAAATTTTACAAAGTTTGGTGGTGGTTTTTGATTTGAATTGATGTTTGAAATTATTATTAAAACTTATTCGGTTTAAAACTAGGGCCTTTTGATTTATTTAAAAGACCCCAAAAAGAATAAAGTATTATTCAAAAATTAATTTCAGAATGTGCTACTAATCAGTATTTAAATCCACACAAATTTTGACAAAGATTTGAAATCAAATGAGTGCTTGAAATAATTAAAGGAATTCAAACAGAATTAAAGAAACAGAAATGGAAAAAGTAAACAAAGACAAAAAAGAGTCAAACCGACCAGCCCAGCTAAAGCCCACCCCAGCCCAGTCCAGCCCATCTGCCCTTCGCCCCCGAACCATTTTTCTTCACCGCGAAAGAAACCCAAGACCTCAATGACCGTGGACCTCCTCTCTTTTTTTCCATCGACTGACCCCACCTCTACTGTTCATCCTCCTCACCCGCGCGACCAGTTCTCCCCTCCCTCGTCGCTGTTTCCTGCAGTAATTCCGTGGCTTCAATTCTCCATAATGCCGCGCGTTAATCTCGCCGTGACTGCACGCTATTAAGCGCCTGCGTCTTCTCCTCCTTTCCCCTCTGTCACCACACCTCGACTCGCCCTCAGGCTGCTGAATTTTGCCAAAGACCTACCTCTGTTCCGACCACCGTCTCCGACCAATTCAGGCCGGTACACACCACCTCCTGCCTCCCTGACCTTGCACCCAGACTCACCACTTATTGACGCATCTCCCAGTGCCTTTCGTTCGACCGCGGGTGCCCCAGTGCATCGACTACGTCAACCTCCTGAACGACGCCGCCGTCCGCCCCAACTCCGGTGAGCTCTAGCACTCGACTCCGTGCGCGCCTTGATCAGTGAATCATGCAGTTTGATTAGTCTGTGTCTTCTGCATCTCCAGGTGCTTGCCAATCACTGCTGCGTTTCTCCAGTTTAAGAACGACGACGACCTGCAGCACCGCCGTCTGCCTTTTCTCCGACGAAGCCTCCAGGTAGTAACTAGCCACCCCTTGTCCTTCCGATGATACGCCTGTGTCCAATGCACTCGCCCGCATCTAACCCTACCATTCTCTTGCTTTCTGGTGGACTACAGCCCCGTCCCCGTCAACAAACAGAAGCTCCTGGCGCTAGCCCTAACTCCGGTGAGGAATCCCGCCCGTCCTCGTGCGCCCCTTCACCAGCCAAGGGCAGGTTGAGCATCCCCGTGCCTCGGCAATCACCGTAAGCCACTCCTCCCTCTCTCTCTCGCTTCTTGTGTTAGCCGGAACTCCACCGCCAGAGCGCCGCCGCCGTCTGCCGTCGCGTAGCGCCGCCGATCTTTGGCAAGCATGCTAGCGACCGTAGGATCTTGATCTGACGAACGCGATAGATTCACTTAACTGAAAGGGTACGCTAGATCTGAGCCGTGCGATATCACTTAGATCCAACGGCTGCCATCGCTTGATCCGGCCGAAGCGGTACCGACGAATAGAAATGTGTCGCGTGTCTCTGCTGGTTTGATTTAAAACAGAATTGATCTAATTGATGTTCAATTTTGTAAAATCCATAACTTTTGATCCACACGTCCAAATTTTGCAAACTTTATATCAATGGATTCAGTGGAACAAACCCTAGCCAACCATGCCCTTAGTTTAGCAAATAGTATCTGTTAGTTTGCTTGTTTTTGCAGATTCTTTTGTGAGCTTGTTTAGAGTATAAAAATTGTTTAAAAATGCTTTTAGGGTTAAAACCTTTTCAAAATGGTTTGTTGTGACCTTACTGACCCTAGGAACCAACCCATGGTTTGGAAAATGAATTTGGAAAAGTTTAGAATGGATTAATTAGTTTAGTTCATTTCTAGCTAAATAAAACTATTGATTTGTTTATGAAAATGGTTTTGAATGGAAAACTTTGGAGGAAGTGTTTTGAACCAAACCTACTGACCAAAAACACCAAGTTTTAAGAAACAACAATTTAATTGGTGAAACCACTTAAGGTTGTGGTATTGAGAAAAATGTTTTTCACCACATAAAATGATTGAAGGTTTTGAAAATGGTTTATGGATAAAACCCATTTGCAAATGACTTTGCCATTTTGGTAAATGACCAATTTGGACCTTACAAAGTTTAGAAGCCTAGTGGAGACCACCTTTGCAATTAGAACCATCTTTTGCATGCTTGCATGCATTACTTTGACTTTGTCATTTTATGTGTTGTTTTGCTTGTTTGGTAGATTGAGTATGTGCCTTGCTTGATTGATTTGTAGTGACTTGAAGAGTGTGATTGTTGCAAGGACAAGGAGTGAACCTATACCCTCTACCAAAAAGGCAAGTGATGCTTCATACTTTTGTCCCATTATTTTCACTATGCATTAGTGATTTTTCTAAGTAGGACTTGCATGGAATTTTGCTAAGTATAAACTATGCTATGGGAAAACCTAGTAGATGAAACCTTAGTAGAAATTTCCTAAGTTAAGATTCCTATTACTTTCATGCTTAGCTTAGCTAATAGAAAACAAGGGTGGAATGTATATTCATGCTATGGAAAATTTCTAAGTCTATGGACTTATGTTTTGTTTAATAAAACAACTAAGTGAATGAATCACCTGGGTGGAATGGAAGGAATGGTATGTGTTGAGTGGTTCACAAGGCCATGGACTTGGCTTGTGTATCTCACTTGTGGATGGCCACCCAGGAACAAAGAGATTTGAGATGTCAAATGTTGAGAAGCTTCAAGTGCAGCCACTTGGCATTATGGGCTCTTCCTGGATCATATAGGTTGCAATAACTTAGCCAAATGGACAGTTGGTGGTAGGGGTTTGATAGGTTGGAACGCGTCCATTCTGGTCTAAGGGAAGGATTCTGAAAGATCTTGTCTTGGTGAAACCAAGTCTTGTGGGGAAAGTGCACCACCTCTGAAGAGTGTAAAATCTAAGTACTTAGCCATGTCCCTGGCAAAGGACAATTTGAGCATCAAGACATGGAAGCTATCAAGAATCTCCTCATCCCAATTTCTAAGTTAAAAACTTGTGGGTGAACAAGGGTTAAAGGATCTTCAATCTTTGATTGGTAAATGCCTTGGGTGATTTTTGTCAAGCAAAAACTTAGTGTTTTCAAATGTTAAGGAAAATCTATTTTGAGCAATGCAAGCCTCAACTCCACTTAGCCAAAAGCATATAGATGATAGACTCCACTATACTACCATAGTATCACTTGCCAATACAATTCAAATGTATTGACCCTTGTGGCTGTAACTTGTTATGTTGCAGGTTTGATTGATATTAGTGAAGTTAAATGATTAGGATTACAAGTCTACAACCAACATGTCTGCCTGTGGCACTTTGAAGATGAAGGACCCCATGACTATAGATATTCCGCTACAATGTAATGTAATAGCCAAATAAGCTATGTATGATGTAATAAAATTTATGTTATTCCTGGTTATAAAGTTATGTTATGACCTTTGTTTCTTGATATTACATCTTAACTATGGATGCTAGCTATTGATCTAGGGACTAGCATTATAAACACAGGAGGGATCAACCTCATTGAAGGTTGAGAACTCTACACAATGACACTGGGTGTGGTTCATGAAAAGAACACACATCCAATGAACTCTAGTGGATCCATATGTGGTTTGTGAGAAGAACACACATGCAATGACTCTAGATGTGGTTTGTGTGAAGAACACACGTGCAACGACAATGGTGGATCCATATGTGGTCTGTGAGAAGAACACACATCCAATTACTCTGGGTGTGGTTCATGAAAAGAACACACATCCAATGACACTGGTGGATCCTTATGCGGTTTGTGAAAAGAACACACATGCAATGACTCTAGATGTGGTTTGTGAGAAGAACACACATGCAATGACACTGGTGGATCCATATGTGGTTTGTGAGAATAACACACATCCAATGACACTGGTGGATCCATTTGTGGTTTGTGAGAAGAACACTCATGCAATGACACTGGGTGTGGTTCATGAAAAGAACACACATCCAATGAACTCTGGTGGATCCATATGTGGTTTGTGAGAAGAACACACATCCAATTACACTGGGTGTGGTTCATGAAAAGAACACACATCCAATGACACTGGTGGATCCTTATGTGGTTTGTGAGAAGAACACACATTTCAATGACTCTAGATGTGGTTTGTGAAAAGAACACACATGCAATGAAACTAGTGGATCCATATGTGGTTTTTGAGAAGAACACAAATCCAATGACACTTGTGGATCCATATGTGGTTTTGTCAGAAGAACACACATCCAATGACACTGGGTGTTGTTCATGAAAAGAACACACATCCAATGACACTGGGTGTTGTTCATGAAAAGAACACACATCCAATGACACTGGTGGATCCTTATATGGTTTGTGAAAAGAACACACATGCAATGACTCTAGATGTGGTTTGTGAGAAGAACACACATGCAATGACACTGGTGGATCCATATGTGGTTTGTGAGAAGAACACACATCGAATGACACTGGTGGATCCATATGTGGTTTGTGAGAAGAACACACATGCAATGACACTGGGTGTGGTTCATGAAAAGAACACACATCCAATGAACTCTGGTGGATCCATATGTGGTTTGTGAGAAGAACACAAATGCAATGACTCTAACTGTGGTTTGTGAGAAGAACACACATGCAATCACACTGGTGGATCCAAATGTGGTTTGTGAGAAGAACACACATGCAATGACACTGGTGGATCCATATGTGGTTTGTGAGAAGAACACACATGCAATGACACTGGGTGTGGTTCATGAAAAGAACACAGATCCGATGAACTCTGGTGGATCCATATGTGGTTTGTGAGAAAAACACACATGCAATGACACTGGTGGATTCTATGTGGTTTGTGAGAAGAACACACATTTCAATGACTCTAGATATGGTTTGTGAAAAGAACACACATGCAATGACACTGGTGGATCCATATGTGGTTTGTGAGTAGAACACACATGCAATGACACTGGTGGATCCATATGTGGTTTGTGAGAAGAACACACATGCAATGACACTGGTGGATCCATACGTGGTTTGTGGGAAGAACACTCATGCAATGACAATGGGTGTGGTTCATGAAAAGAACACACATCCAATGAACTCTGGTGGATCCATATGTGGTTTGTGAGAAGAACACACATGCAATGACTCTAGATGTCATTTGTCAGAAGAACACACATGCAATGCCACTTGTGGATTCATATGTGGTTTTTGAGAAGAACACACATTACAATGACTCTAGATGTGGTTTGTCAAAAGAACACACATGCAATGAAATTGGTGGATCCATATGTGGTTTGTGAGAAGAACACACATCCAATTAGACTGGGATTGGTTCATGAAAAGAACAGACATCCAATGACACTGGTGGATCCTTATGCGGTTTGTGAAAAGAACACACATGCAATGACTCTAGATGTGGTTTGTGAGAAGAACACACATGCAATGACACTGGTGGATCCATATGTGGTTTGTGAGAAGAACACACATCCAATGAAACTGGTGGATCCATATGTGGTTTGTGAGAAGAACACTCATGCAATAACACTTGATGTGGTTCATGAAAAGAACACACATCCAATGAACTCTGGTGGATCCATATGTGGTTTGTGAGAAAAACACGCATGCAATGACTCTAGATGTCATTTGTGAGAAGAACACACATGCAATGACACTGGTGGATTCATATGTGGTTTGTGAGAAGAACACACATTTCAATGACTATAGATGTGGTTTTTGAAAAGAAGACACATGCAATGACACTGGTGGATCCAGATGTGGTTTCTGAGACGAACACACATCCAATTACAATGGGTGTGGTTCATGAAAAGAACACACATCCAATGACACTGGTGGATCCATATGTGGTTTGTGAGAAGAACACACATGCAATGACTCTGTTTGTGGTTTATGATAAGAACACACACGCAATGACACTAGTGGATCCATATGTGGTTTGTGAGAAGAACACACATTTCAATGACTCTAGATGTGTTTTGTGAAAAGAACACACATGCAATGAAACTAGTGGATCCATATGTGGTTTGTGAGAAGAACACAAATCCAATGACACTTGTGGATCCATATGTGGTTTGTGAGAAGAACACACATCTAATGACACTGGGTGTTGTTCATGAAAAGAACACACATCCAATGACACTGGTGGATCCTTATATGGTTTGTGAAAAGAACACACATGCAATGACTCTAGATGTGGTTTGTGAGAAGAACACACATGCAACGACACTGGTGGATCCATATGTGGTTTGTGAGAAGAACACACATTGAATGACACTGGTGGATCCATATGTGGTTTGTGAGAAGAACACACATGCAATGACACTGGGTGTGGTTCATGAAAAGAACACACATCCAATGAACTCTGGTGGATCCATATGTGGTTTGTGAGAAGAACACACAAGCAATGACTCTAACTGTGGTTTGTGAGAAGAACACACATGCAATCACACCGGTGGATCCCAATGTGGTTTGTGAGATGAACACACATCCAATGACACTGGTGGATCCATGTGTGGTTTGTGAGAAGAACACACATCCAAAACACACATGCAATGACACTGGTGGATCCATATGTGGTTTGTGAGAAGAACACACATCCAATGACACTAGGTGTGGTTCATGAAAATAACACTCATCTAATGTACTCTGGTGGATGCATATGTGGTTTGTGAGAAGAACACACATGCAATGACTCTAGATGTGGTTTGTGTGAAGAACACACATGCAACGACAATGGTGGATCCATATGTGGTCTGTGAGAAGAACACACATCCAATTACTCTGGGTGTGGTTCATGAAAATAACACACATCCAATGACACTGGTGGATCCTTATGCGGTTTGTGAAAAGAACACACATGCAATGACTCTAGATGTGGTTTGTGAGAAGAACACACATGCAATGACACTGGTGGATCCATATGTGGTTTGTGAGAATAACACACATCCAATCACACTGGTGGATCCATTTGTGGTTTGTGAGAAGAAAACTCATGCAATGACACTGGGTGTGGTTCATGAAAATAACACACGTCCAATGAACTCTGGTGGATCCATATGTGGTTTGTGAGAAGAACACACATGCAATGACTCTAGATGTGGTTTGTGAGAAGAACACACATGCAATGACACTGGTGGATCCATATGTGGTTTGTGAGAAGAACACACATCCAATTACACTGGGTGTGGTTCATGAAAAGAACACACATCCAATGACACTGGTGGATCCTTATGTGGTTTGTGAGAAGAACACACATTTCAATGACTCTATATGTGGTTTCTGAAAAGAACACACATGCAATGACACTGGTGGATCCATATGTGGTTTGTGAGAAGAACACACATCCAATTACACTGGGTGTGGTTCATGAAAAGAACACACATCCAATGACACTAGTGGATCCTTATGTGGTTTGTGAAAAGAACACACATGCAATGACTCTAGATATGGTTTGTGAGAAGAACACACATGCAATGACACTGGTGGAACCATATGTGGTTTGTGAGAAGAACACACATCAAATGACACTGGTTGATCCATATGTGGTTTGTGAGAAGAACACACATGCAATGACTCTGTTTGTGGTTTATGAGAACAACACACATGCAATGACACTGGTGGATCCATATGTGGTTTGTGAGAAGAACACACATTTCAATGACTCTAGATGTGGTTTGTGAAAAGAACACACATGCAATGACACTAGTGGATCCATATGTGGTTTGTGAGAAGAACACAAATCCAATGACCCTTGTGGATCCATATATGGTTTGTGAGAAGAACACACATCCAATGACACTGGGTGTTGTTCATGAAAAGAACACACGTCTAATGAAACTGGTGGATCCTTATATGGTTTGTGGAAAGAACACACATGCAATGACTCTAGATGTGGTTCGTGAGAAGAACACACATGCAATGACACTGGTGGATCCATATGTGGTTTGTGAGAAGAACACACATCGAATGACACTGGGTGTGGTTCATGAAAAGAACACAGATCCAATGAACTCTTGTGGATCCATATGTGGTTTGTGAGAAGAACACACATGCAATGACACTAGTGGATTCTATGTGGTCTGTGAGAAGAACACACATTTCAATGACTCTAGATGTGGTTTGTGAAAAGAACACACATGCAATGACACTGGTGGATCCATATGTGGTTTGTGAGAAAACACACATTTCAATGACTCTAGATGTGGTTTCTAAAAAGAACACACATGCAATGACACTGGTGGATCCATATGTGGTTTGTGAGAAGAACACACGTCCAATTACACTGGGTGTGGTTCATGAAAAGAACACACATCCAATGAAACTGGTGGATCCTTATGTGGTTTGTGAAAAGAACACACATGCAATGACTCTAGATATGGTTTGTGAGAAGAACTCACATGCAATGACACTAGTGGATCCATATGTGGTTTGTCAGAAGAACACACATCGAATGACACTGGTTGATCCATATGTGGTTTGTGAGAAGAACACACATGCAATGACTCTGTTTGTGGTTTATGAGAACAACACACATGCAATGACACTGGTGGATCCATATGTGGTTTGTGAGAAGAACACACATTTCAATGACTCTAGATGTGGTTTGTGAAAAGAACACACATGCAATGACACTGCTGGATCCATATCTGGTTTGTGAGAAGAACACACATTACAATGACTCTAGATGTGGTTTGTCAAAAAACACACATGCAATGAAATTGGTGGATCCATATGTGGTTTGTGAGAAGAACACACATCCAATTAGACTGGGTGTGGTTCATGAAAAGAACACACATCCAATGACACTGGTGGATCCTTATGCGGTTTGTGAAAAGAACACACATGCAATGACTCTAAATGTGGTTTGTGAGAAGAACACACATGCAATGACACTGGTGGATCCATATGGTTTGTGAGAAGAACACACATCCAATGACACTGGTGGATCCATATGTGGTTTGTGAGAAGAACACTCATGCAATAACACTTGATGTGGTTCATGAAAAGAACACACATCCAATGAACTCTGGTGGATCCATATGTGGTTTGTGAGAAGAACACGCACGCAATGACTCTAGATGTCATTTGTGAGAAGAACACACATGCAATGACACTGGTGGATTCATATGTGGTTTGTGAGAAGAACACACATTTCAATGACTATAGATGTGGTTTCTGAAAAGAAGAAACATGTAATGACACTGGTGGATCCAGATGTGGTTTCTGAGAAGAACACACATCCAATTACAATGGGTGTGGTTCATGAAAAGAACACACATCCAATGACACTGGTGGATCCTTATGTGGTTAGTGAAAAGAACCCACATGAAATGACTCTAGATGTGGTTTGTGAGAAGAACACACATGCAATGACACTGGTGGATCCATATGTGGTTTGTGAGAAGAACACACATCAAATGACACTGGTGGATCCATATGTGGTTTGTGAGAAGAACACACATGCAATGACTCTGTTTGTGGTTTATGATAAGAACACACATGCAATGACACTAGTGGATCCATATGTGGTTAGTGATCAGAACACACATTTCAATGACTCTAGATGTGTTTTGTGAAAAGAACACACATGCAATGAAACTAGTGGATCCATATGTTGTTTGTGAGAAGAACACAAATCCAATGACACTTGTGGATCCATATGTGGTTTGTGAGAAGAACACACATCCAATGACACTGGGTGTTGTTCATGAAAAGAACACACATCCAATGACACTGGTGGATCCTTATATGGTTTGTGAAAAGAACACACATGCAATGACTCTAGATGTGGTTTGTGAGAAGAACACACATGCAATGACACTGGTGGATCCATATGTGGTTTGTGAGAAGAACACACATTGAATGACACTGGTGGATCCATATGTGGTTTGTGAGAAGAACACACATGCAATGACACAAGGTGTGGTTCATGAAAAGAACACACATCCAATGAACTCTGGTGGATCCATATGTGGTTTGTGAGAAGAACACACATGCAATGACTCTAACTGTGGTTTGTGAGAAGAACACACATGCAATCACACCGGTGGATCCAAATGTGGTTTGTGAGATGAACACACATCCAATGACACTGGTGGATCCATGTGTGGTTTGTGAGAAGAACACACATCCAAAACACACATGCAATGACACTGGTGGATCCATATGTGGTTTGTGAGAAGAACACACATGCATTGACACTAGGTGTGGTTCATGAAAAGAACACTCATCTAATGAACTCTGGTGGATGCATATGTGGTTTGTGAGAAGAACACACATGCAATGACTCTAGATGTGGTTTGTGTGAAGAACACACATGCAACGACAATGGTGGATCCATATGTGGTCTGTGAGAAGAACACACATCCAATTACTCTGGGTGTGGTTCATGAAAAGAACACACATCCAATGACACTTGTGGATCCTTATGCGGTTTGTGAAAAGAACACACATGCAATGACTCTAGATGTGGTTTGTGAGAAGAACACACATGCAATGACACTGGTGGATCCATATGTGGTTTGTGAGAATAACACACATCCAATCACACTGGTGGATCCATTTGTGGTTTGTGAGAAGAAAACTCATGCAATGACACTGGGTGTGGTTCATGAAAATAACACACGTCCAATGAACTCTGGTGGATCCATATGTGGTTTGTGAGAAGAACACACATGCAATGACTCTAGATGTGGTTTGTGAGAAGAACACACATGCAATGACACTGGTGGATCCATATGTGGTTTGTGAGAAGAACACACATCCAATTACACTGGGTGTGGTTCATGAAAAGAACACACATCCAATGACACTGGTGGATCCTTATGTGGTTTGTGAGAAGAACACACATTTCAATGACTCTATATGTGGTTTCTGAAAAGAACACACATGCAATGACACTGGTGGATCCATATGTGGTTTGTGAGAAGAACACACATCCAATTACACTGGGTGTGGTTCATGAAAAGAACACACATCCAATGACACTAGTGGATCCTTATGTGGTTTGTGAAAAGAACACACATGCAATGACTCTAGATATGGTTTGTGAGAAGAACACACATGCAATGACACTGGTGGAACCATATGTGGTTTGTGAGAAGAACACACATCAAATGACACTGGTTGATCCATATGTGGTTTGTGAGAAGAACACACATGCAATGACTCTGTTTGTGGTTTATGAGAACAACACACATGCAATGACACTGGTGGATCCATATGTGGTTTGTGAGAAGAACACACATTTCAATGACTCTAGATGTGGTTTGTGAAAAGAACACACATGCAATGACACTAGTGGATCCATATGTGGTTTGTGAGAAGAACACAAATCCAATGACCCTTGTGGATCCATATATGGTTTGTGAGAAGAACACACATCCAATGACACTGGGTGTTGTTCATGAAAAGAACACACATCTAATGAAACTGGTGGATCCTTATATGGTTTGTGGAAAGAACACACATGCAATGACTCTAGATGTGGTTCGTGAGAAGAACACACATGCAATGACACTGGTGGATCCATATGTGGTTTGTGAGAAGAACACACATCGAATGACACTGGGTGTGGTTCATGAAAAGAACACAGATCCAATGAACTCTTGTGGATCCATATGTGGTTTGTGAGAAGAACACACATGCAATGACACTAGTGGATTCTATGTGGTCTGTGAGCAGAACACACATTTCAATGACTCTAGATGTGGTTTGTGAAAAGAACACACATGCAATGACACTGGTGGATCCATATGTGGTTTGTGAGAAAACACACATTTCAATGACTCTAGATGTGGTTTCTAAAAAGAACACACATGCAATGACACTGGTGGATCCATATGTGGTTTGTGAGAAGAACACACGTCCAATTACACTGGGTGTGGTTCATGAAAAGAACACACATCCAATGAAACTGGTGGATCCTTATGTGGTTTGTGAAAAGAACACACATGCAATGACTCTAGATATGGTTTGTGAGAAGAACTCACATGCAATGACACTAGTGGATCCATATGTGGTTTGTCAGAAGAACACACATCGAATGACACTGGTTGATCCATATGTGGTTTGTGAGAAGAACACACATGCAATGACTCTGTTTGTGGTTTATGAGAACAACACACATGCAATGACACTGGTGGATCCATATGTGGTTTGTGAGAAGAACACACATTTCAATGACTCTAGATGTGGTTTGTGAAAAGAACACACATGCAATGACACTGCTGGATCCATATCTGGTTTGTGAGAAGAACACACATTACAATGACTCTAGATGTGGTTTGTCAAAAAACACACATGCAATGAAATTGGTGGATCCATATGTGGTTTGTGAGAAGAACACACATCCAATTAGACTGGGTGTGGTTCATGAAAAGAACACACATCCAATGACACTGGTGGATCCTTATGCGGTTTGTGAAAAGAACACACATGCAATGACTCTAAATGTGGTTTGTGAGAAGAACACACATGCAATGACACTGGTGGATCCATATGTGGTTTGTGAGAAGAACACACATCCAATGACACTGGTGGATCCATATGTGGTTTGTGAGAAGAACACTCATGCAATAACACTTGATGTGGTTCATGAAAAGAACACACATCCAATGAACTCTGGTGGATCCATATGTGGTTTGTGAGAAGAACACGCATGCAATGACTCTAGATGTCATTTGTGAGAAGAACACACATGCAATGACACTGGTGGATTCATATGTGGTTTGTGAGAAGAACACACATTTCAATGACTATAGATGTGGTTTCTGAAAAGAAGAAACATGTAATGACACTGGTGGATCCAGATGTGGTTTCTGAGAAGAACACACATCCAATTACAATGGGTGTGGTTCATGAAAAGAACACACATCCAATGACACTGGTGGATCCTTATGTGGTTAGTGAAAAGAACCCACATGAAATGACTCTAGATGTGGTTTGTGAGAAGAACACACATGCAATGACACTGGTGGATCCATATGTGGTTTGTGAGAAGAACACACATCTAATGACACTGGTGGATCCATATGTGGTTTGTGAGAAGAACACACATGCAATGACTCTGTTTGTGGTTTATGATAAGAACACACATGCAATGACACTAGTGGATCCATATGTGGTTAGTGATCAGAACACACATTTCAATGACTCTAGATGTGTTTTGTGAAAAGAACACACATGCAATGAAACTAGTGGATCCATATGTTGTTTGTGAGAAGAACACAAATCCAATGACACTTGTGGATCCATATGTGGTTTGTGAGAAGAACACACATCCAATGACACTGGGTGTTGTTCATGAAAAGAACACACATCCAATGACACTGGTGGATCCTTATATGGTTTGTGAAAAGAACACACATGCAATGACTCTAGATGTGGTTTGTGAGAAGAACACACATGCAATGACACTGGTGGATCCATATGTGGTTTGTGAGAAGAACACACATTGAATGACACTGGTGGATCCATATGTGGTTTGTGAGAAGAACACACATGCAATGACACAGGGTGTGGTTCATGAAAAGAACACACATCCAATGAACTCTGGTGGATCCATATGTGGTTTGTGAGAAGAACACACATGCAATGACTCTAACTGTGGTTTGTGAGAAGAACACACATGCAATCACACCGGTGGATCCAAATGTGGTTTGTGAGATGAACACACATCCAATGACACTGGTGGATCCATGTGTGGTTTGTGAGAAGAACACACATCCAAAACACACATGCAATGACACTGGTGGATCCATATGTGGTTTGTGAGAAGAACACACATGCATTGACACTAGGTGTGGTTCATGAAAAGAACACTCATCTAATGAACTCTGGTGGATGCATATGTGGTTTGTGAGAAGAACACACATGCAATGACTCTAGATGTGGTTTGTGTGAAGAACACACATGCAACGACAATGGTGGATCCATATGTGGTCTGTGAGAAGAACACACATCCAATTACTCTGGGTGTGGTTCATGAAAAGAACACACATCCAATGACACTGGTGGATCCTTATGCGGTTTGTGAAAAGAACACACATGCAATGACTCTAGATGTGGTTTCTGAGAAGAACACACATGCAATGACACTGGTGGATCCATATTTGGTTTGTGAGAATAACACACATCCAATCACACTGGTGGATCCATTTGTGGTTTGTGAGAAGAACACTCATGCAATGACACTGGGTGTGGTTCATGAAAAGAACACATGTCCAATGAACTCTGGAGGATCCATATGCGGTTTGTGAGAAGAACACACATGCAATGACTCTAGATGTGGTTTGTGAGAAGAACACACATGCAATGACACTGGTGGATCCATATGTGGTTTGTGAGAAGAACACACATACAATTACACTGGGTGTGGTTCATGAAAAGAACACACATCCAATGACACTGGTGGATCCTTATGTGGTTTGTGAGAAGAACACACATTTCAATGACTCTATATGTGGTTTCTGAAAAGAACACACATGCAATGACACTGGTGGATCCATATGTGGTTTGTGAGAAGAACACACATCCAATTACACTGGGTGTGGTTCATGAAAAGAACACACATCCAATGACACTGGTGGATCCTTATGTGGTTTGTGAAAAGAACACACATGCAATGACTCTAGATATGGTTTGTGAGAAGAACACACATGCAATGACACTGGTGGATCGATATGTGGTTTGTGAGAAGAACACACATCAAATGACACTGGTTGATCCATATGTGGTTTGTGAGAAGAACACACATGCAATGACTCTGTTTGTGGTTTATGAGAACAACACACATGCAATGACACTGGTGGATCCATATGTGGTTTGTGAGAAGAACACACATTTCAATGACTCTAGATGTGGTTTGTGAAAAGAACACACATGCAATGACACTAGTGGATCCATATGTGGTTTGTGAGAAGAACACAAATCCAATGACAGTTGTGGATCCATATGTGGTTTGTGAGAAGAACACAAATCCAATGACACTGGGTGTTGTTCATGAAAAGAACACACGTCCAATGACACTGGTGGATCCTTATATGGTTTGTGGAAAGAACACACATGCAATGACTCTAGATGTGGTTTGTGAGAAGAACACACATGCAATGACACTGGTGGATCCATATGTGGTTTGTGAGAAGAACACACATCGAATGACACTGGGTGTGGTTCATGAAAAGAACACAGATCCAATGAACTCTTGTGGATCCATATGTGGTTTGTGAGAAGAACACACATGCAATGACACTGGTGGATTCTATGTGGTATGTGAGAAGAACACACATTTCAATGACTCTAGTGTGGTTTGTGAAAAGAACACACATGCAATGACACTGGTGGATCCATATGTGGTTTGTGAGAAAACACACATTTCAATGACTCTAGATGTGGTTTCTGAAAAGAACACACATGCAGTGACACTGGTGGATCCATATGTGGTTTGTGAGAAGAACACACATCCAATTACACTGGGTGTGGTTCATGAAAAGAACACACATCCAATGACACTGGTGGATCCTTATGTGGTTTGTGAAAAGAACACACATGCAATGACTCTAGATATGGTTTGTGAGAAGAACACACATGCAATGACACTGGTGGATCCATATGTGGTTTGTGAGAAGAACACACATCGAATGACACTGGTTGATCCATATGTGGTTTGTGAGAAGAACACACATGCAATGACTCTGTTTGTGGTTTATGAGAACAACACACATGCAATGACACTGGTGGATCCATATGTGGTTTGTGAGAAGAACACACATTTCAATGACTCTAGATGTGGTTTGTGAAAAGAACACACATGCAATGACACTAGTGGATCCATATGTGGTTTGTGAGAAGAACACAAATCCAATGACACTTGTGGATCCATATGTGGTTTGTGAGAAGAACACACATCCAATGACACTGGGTGTTGTTCATGAAAAGAACACACATCCAATGACACTTGTGGATCCTTATATGGTTTGTGAAAAGAACGCACATGCAATGACTCTAGATGTGGTTTGTGAGAAGAACACACATGCAATGACACTGGTGGATCCATATGTGGTTTGTGAGAAGAACACACATCGAATGACACTGGGTGTGGTTCATGAAAAGAACATAGATCCAATGAACTCTTGTGGATCCATATGTGGTTTGTGAGAAGAACACACATGCAATGACACTGGTGGATTCTATGTGGTTTGTGAGAAGAACACACATTTCAATGACTCTAGATGTGGTTTGTGAAAAGAACACACATGCAATGACACTGGTGGATCCATATGTGGTTTGTGAGAAAACACACATTTCAATGACTCTAGATGTGGTTTTCTGAAAAGAACACACATGCAATGACACTGGTGGATCCATATGTGGTTTGTGAGAAAACACATATTTCAATGACTCTAGATGTGGTTTCTGAAAAGAACACACATGCAATGACACTGGTGGATCCATATTTGGTTTGTGAGAAGAACACACATCGAATTACACTGGGTGTGGTTCATGAAAAGAACACACATCCAATGACACTGGTGGATCCTTATGTGGTTTGTGAAAAGAACACACATGCAATGACTCTAGATGTGGTTTGTGAGAAGAACACTCATGCAATGACACTAGTGGATCCATATGTGGTTTGTGAGAAGAACACACATCCAATGACACTGCTGGATCCATATGTGGTTTGTGAGAAGAACACACATGCAATGACTCTGTTTGTGGTTTATGAGAAGAACACACATGCAATGACACGGGTGGATCCATGTGTGGTTTGTGAGAAGAACACACATTTCAATGTCTCTAGATGTGGTTTGTGAAAAGAACACACATGCAATGACACTAGTGGATCCATATGTGGTTTGTGAGAAGAACACAAATCCAATGACACTTATGGATCCATATGTGGTTTGTGAGAAGAACACACATCCAATGACATTGGGTGTTGTTCATGAAAAGAACACACATCCAATGACATTGGTGGATCCTTATATGGTTTGTGAAAAGAACACACATGCAATGACTCTAGATGTGGTTTGTTAGAAGAACACACATGCAATGACACTGGTGGATCCATATGTGGTTTGTGAGAAGAACACACATGCAATGACACTGCGTGTGGTTCATGAAAAGAACACACATCCAATGAACTCTGGTGGATCCATATGTGGTTTGTGAGAAGAACACACATGCAATGACTCTAACTGTGGTTTGTGAGAAGAACACACATGCAATCACACTGGTGGATCCAAATGTGGTTTGTGAGATGAACACACATCCAATGACACTGGTGGATCCATGTGTGGTTTGTGAGAAGAACGCACATCCAAAACACACATGCAATGACACTGGTGGATCCATATGTGGTTTGTGAGAAGAACACACATGCAATGACACTGGGTGTGGTTCAGGAAAAGAACACACATCCAATGAACTCTGGTGGATCCATATGTGGTTTGTGAGAAGAACACACATGCAATGACTCTAGATGTGGTTTGTGTGGAGAACACATATGCAACGACAATGGTGGATCCATATGTGGTCTGTGAGAACACACATCCAATTACACTGGTGTGGTTCATGACAAGAACACACATCCAATGACACTGGTGGATCCTTATGCGGTTTGTGAAAAGAACACACATGCAATGACTCTAGATGTGGTTTGTGAGAAGAACACACATGCAATGACACTGGTGGATCCATATGTGGTTTGTGAGAATAACACACATCCAATGACAATGGTGGATCCATTTGTGGTTTGTGAGAAGAACACTCATGCAATGACACTGGGTGTGGTTCATGAAAAGAACACACATCCAATGAACTCTGGTGGATCCATATGTGGTTTGTGAGAAGAACACACATGCAATGACTCTAGATGTGGTTTGTGAGAAGAACACACATGCAATGACACTGGTGGATCCATATGTGGTTTGTGAGAAGAACACACATCCAATTACACTGGGTGTGGTTCATGAAAAGAACACACATCCAATGACACTAGTGGATCCTTATGTGGTTTGTGAGAAGAACACACATTTCAATGAATCTAGATGTGGTTTCTGAAAAGAACACACATGCAATGACACTGGTGGGTCCATATGTGGTTTGTGAGAAGAACACACATCCAATTACACTGGGTGTGGTTCATGAAAATAACACACATCCAATGACACTGGTGGATCCTTATGTGGTTTGTGAAAAGAACACACATGCAATAACTCTAGATGTGGTTTGTGAGAAGAACACACATGTAATGACACTGGTGGATCCATATGTGGTTTGTGAGAAGAACAGACATCCAATGACACTGGTTGATCCATATGTGGTTTGTGAGAAGAACACACATGCAATGACTCTGTTTGTGGTTTATGAGAACAACACACATGCAATGACACTGGTGGATCCATATGTGGTTTGTGAGAAGAACACACATTTCAATGACTCTAGATGTGGTTTGTGAAAAGAACACACATGCAATGACACTAGTGGATCCATATGTGGTTTGTGAGAAGAACACAAATCCAATGATACTTGTGGATCGATATGTGGTTTGTGAGAAGAACACACATCCAATGACACTGGGTATTGTTCATGAAAAGAACACACATCCAGTGACACTGGTGGATCCTTATATGGTTTGTGAAAAGAACACACATGCAATGACTCTAGATGTGGTTTGTGAGAAGAACACACATGCAATGACACTGGTGGATCCATATGTGGTTTGTGAGAAGAACACACATCGAATGACACTGGGTGTGGTTCATGAAAAGAACATAGTTCCAATGAACTCTTGTGGATCCATATGTGGTTTGTGAGAAGAACACACATGCAATGACACTAGTCGATTCTTTGTGGTTTGTGAGAAGAACACACATTTCAATGAATCTAGATGTGGTTTGTGAAAATAACGCACATGCAATGACACTGGTGGATCCATATGTGGTTTGTGAGAAGAACACACATTTCAATGACTCTAGATGTGTTTTCTGAAAAGAACACACATGCAATGACACTGGTGGATCCATATGTGGTTTGTGAGAAGAACACACATCCAATTACACTGGGTGTGGTTCATGAAAAGAAGACACATCCAATGACACTGGTGGATCCTTATGTGGTTTGTGAAAAGAACACACATGCAATGACTCTAGATGTGGTTTGTGAGAAGAACACAGATGCAATGACACTGGTGGATCCATATGTGGTTTGTGAGAAGAACACACATCCAATGACACTGGTGGATCCATATGTGGTTTGTGAGAAGAACACACATGCAATGACTCTGTTTGTGGTTTATGAGAAGAACACACATGCAATGACACTAGTGGATCCATATGTGGTTTGTGAGAAGAACACACATTTCAATGACTCTAGATGTGGTTTGTGAAAAGAACACACATGCAATGACACTAGTGGATCCATATGTGGTTTGTGAGAAGAACACAAATCCAATGACACTTGTGGATCCATATGTGGTTTGTGAGAAGAACACACATCCAATGACACTGGGTGTTGTTAATGAAAAGAACACACATCCAATGACACTGGTGGATCCTTATATGGTTTGTGAAAAGAACACACATGCAATGACTCTAGATGTGGTTTGTGAGAAGAACACACATGCAATGACACTGGTGGATCCATATGTGGTTTGTGAGAAGAACACACATGCAATGACACTAGGTGTGGTTCATGAAAAGAACACAGATCCAATGAACTCTGGTGGATCCATATGTGGTTTGTGAGAAGAACACACATGCAATGACACTGGTGGATTCTATGTGGTTTGTGAGAAGAACACACATTTCAATGACTCTAGATGTGGTTTGTGAAAAAAACACACATGCAATGACACTGGTGGATCCATATGTGGTTTGTGAGAAGAACACACATGCAATGACACTGGTGGATCCATATGTGGTTTGTGAGAAGAACACACATACAATGACACTGGTGGATCCATATGTGGTTTGTGAGAAGAACACACATCAAATGACACTGGGTGTGGTTCATGAAAAGAACACATATCCAATGAACTGTTGTGGATCCATATGTGGTTTGTGAGAAGAACACACATGCAATGACACTGGTGGATTCTATGTGGTTTGTGAGAAGAACACACATTTCAATGACTCTAGATGTGGTTTGTGAAAAGAACACACATGCAATGACACTGGTGGATCCATATGTGGTTTGTGAGAAAACACACATTTCAAAGACTCTAGATGTGGTTTCTGAAAAGAACACACATGCAATGACACTGGTGGATCCATATTTGGTTTGTGAGAAGAACACACATCGAATTACACTGGGTGTGGTTCATGAAAAGAACACACATCCAATGACACTGGTGGATCCTTATGTGGTTTGTGAAAAGAACACACATGCAATGACTCTAGATGTGGTTTGTGAGAAGAACACTCATGCAATGACACTAGTGGATCCATATGTGGTTTGTGAGAAGAACACACATCCAATGACACTGCTGGATCCATATGTGGTTTGTGAGAAGAACACACATGCAATGACTCTGTTTGTGGTTTATGAGAAGAACACACATGCAATGACACGGGTGGATCCATGTGTGGTTTGTGAGAAGAACACACATTTCAATGTCTCTAGATGTGGTTTGTGAAAAGAACACACATGCAATGACACTAGTGGATCCATATGTGGTTTGTGAGAAGAACACAAATCCAATGACACTTATGGATCCATATGTGGTTTGTGAGAAGAACACACATCCAATGACACTGGGTGTTGTTCATGAAAAGAACACACATCCAATGACATTGGTGGATCCTTATATGGTTTGTGAAAAGAACACACATGCAATGACTCTAGATGTGGTTTGTTAGAAGAACACACATGCAATGACACTGGTGGATCCATATGTGGTTTGTGAGAAGAACACACATGCAATGACACTGCGTGTGGTTCATGAAAAGAACACACATCCAATGAACTCTGGTGGATCCATATGTGGTTTGTGAGAAGAACACACATGCAATGACTCTAACTGTGGTTTGTGAGAAGAACACACATGCAATCACACTGGTGGATCCAAATGTGGTTTGTGAGATGAACACACATCCAATGACACTGGTGGATCCATGTGTGGTTTGTGAGAAGAACGCACATCCAAAACACACATGCAATGACACTGGTGGATCCATATGTGGTTTGTGAGAAGAACACACATGCAATGACACTGGGTGTGGTTCATGAAAAGAACACACATCCAATGAACTCTGGTGGATCCATATGTGGTTTGTGAGAAGAACACACATGCAATGACTCTAGATGTGGTTTGTGTGGAGAACACATATGCAACGACAATGGTGGATCCATATGTGGTCTGTGAGAACACACATCCAATTACACTGGTGTGGTTCATGACAAGAACACACATCCAATGACACCGTGGATCCTTATGGTTTGTGAAAAGAACACACATGCAATGACTCTAGATGTGGTTTGTGAGAAGAACACACATGCAATGACACTGGTGGATCCATATGTGGTTTGTGAGAATAACACACATCCAATGACAATGGTGGATCCATTTGTGGTTTGTGAGAAGAACACTCATGCAATGACACTGGGTGTGGTTCATGAAAAGAACACACATCCAATGAACTCTGGTGGATCCATATGTGGTTTGTGAGAAGAACACACATGCAATGACTCTAGATGTGGTTTGTGAGAAGAACACACATGCAATGACACTGGTGGATCCATATGTGGTTTGTGAGAAGAACACACATCCAATTACACTGGGTGTGGTTCATGAAAAGAACACACATCCAATGACACTAGTGGATCCTTATGTGGTTTGTGAGAAGAACACACATTTCAATGAATCTAGATGTGGTTTCTGAAAAGAACACACATGCAATGACACTGGTGGGTCCATATGTGGTTTGTGAGAAGAACACACATCCAATTACACTGGGTGTTGTTCATGAAAATAACACACATCCAATGACACTGGTGGATCCTTATGTGGTTTGTGAAAAGAACACACATGCAATGACTCTAGATGTGGTTTGTGAGAAGAACACACATGTAATGACACTGGTGGATCCATATGTGGTTTGTGAGAAGAACAGACATCCAATGACACTGGTTGATCCATATGTGGTTTGTGAGAAGAACACACATGCAATGACTCTGTTTGTGGTTTATGAGAACAACACACATGCAATGACACTGGTGGATCCATATGTGGTTTGTGAGAAGAACACATTTCAATGACTCTAGATGTGGTTTGTCAAAAAAACACAAATGCAATGACACTAGTGGATCCATATGTGGTTTGTGAGAAGAACACAAATCCAATGATACTTGTGGATCGATATGTGGTTTGTGAGAAGAACACACATCCAATGACACTGGGTATTGTTCATGAAAAGAACACACATCCAGTGACACTGGTGGATCCTTATATGGTTTGTGAAAAGAACACACATGCAATGACTCTAGATGTGGTTTGTGAGAAGAACACACATGCAATGACACTGGTGGATCCATATGTGGTTTGTGAGAAGAACACACATCGAATGACACTGGGTGTGGTTCATGAAAAGAACATAGTTCCAATGAACTCTTGTGGATCCATATGTGGTTTGTGAGAAGAACACACATGCAATGACACTAGTCGATTCTTTGTGGTTTGTGAGAAGAACACACATTTCAATGAATCTAGATGTGGTTTGTGAAAATAACGCACATGCAATGACACTGGTGGATCCATATGTGGTTTGTGAGAAGAACACACATTACATCTACTCATGCTGAAAAGAACACACATGCAATGACACTGGTGGATCCATATGTGGTTTGTGAGAAGAACACACATCCAATTACACTGGGTGTGGTTCATGAAAAGAAGACACATCCAATGACACTGGTGGATCCTTATGTGGTTTGTGAAAAGAACACACATGCAATGACTCTAGATGTGGTTTGTGAGAAGAACACAGATGCAATGACACTGGTGGATCCATATGTGGTTTGTGAGAAGAACACACATCCAATGACACTGGTGGATCCATATGTGGTTTGTGAGAAGAACACACATGCAAAACACATGCAATGACACTGTGGATCCATATGTGGTTTGTGAGAAGAACACACATGCAATGACACTAGGATCCATGTGGTTTGTGAAAAGAACACACATTCAATGACTCTTGGATCCATATGTGGTTTGTGAAAGAACACACATTGCAATGACACTAGTGGATCCATGTGGTTTGTGTGAAGAACACATCCAATGACACTTGTGGATCCATATGAGGTTTGTGAGAACAACACACATCCAATGACACTGGGTGTTGTTAATGAAAGAACACACATCCAATGACACTGGTGGATCCTTACGTGGTTTGTGAAAAGAACACACATGCAATGACTCTAGATGTGGTTTGTGAAAAGAACACACATGCAATGACACTGGTGGATCCATATGTGGTTTGTGAGAAGAACACACATCCAATGACACTGGGTGTGGTTCATGAAAAGAACACACATCCAATGACACTGGTGGATCCATATGTGGTTCGTGAGAAGAACACACATGCAATGACACTGGTGGATTCTATGTGGTTTGTGAGAAGAACACACATTTCAATGACTCTAGATGTGGTTTGTGAGAATAACACATATCCAATGACACTGGTGGATCCATTTGTGGTTTGTGAGAAGAACACTCATGCAATGACACTGGTGGATCCATATGTGGTTTGTGAGAAGAACACACATACAATGACACTGGTGGATCCATATGTGGTTTGTGAGAAGAACACACATCAAATGACACTGGGTGTGGTTCATGAAAAGAACACATATCCAATGAACTGTTGTGGATCCATATGTGGTTTGTGAGAAGAACACACATGCAATGACACTGGTGGATTCTATGTGGTTTGTGAGAAGAACACACATTTCAATGACTCTAGATGTGGTTTGTGAAAAGAACACACATGCAATGACACTGGTGGATCCATATGTGGTTTGTGAGAAAACACACATTTCAAAGACTCTAGATGTGGTTTCTGAAAAGAACACACATGCAATGACACTGGTGGATCTATATGTGGTTTGTGAGAAGAACACACATCCAATTACACTGGGTGTGGTTCATGAAAAGAACACACATCCAATGACACTGGTGGATCGTTATGTGGTTTGTTAAAAGAACACACATGCAATGACTCTAGATGTGGTTTGTGAGAAGAACACACATGCAATGACACTAGTGGATCCATATGTGGTTTGTGAGAAGTACACACATCCAATGACACTGGTGGATCCATATGTGGTTTGTGAGAAGAACACACATGCAATGACTCTGTTTGTGGTTTATGAGAAGAACACACATGCAATGACACTAGTGGATCCATATGTGGTTTGTGAGAAGAACACACATTTCAATGACTCTAGATGTGGTTTGTGAAAAGAACACACATGCAATGACACTAGTGGATCCATATGTGGTTTGTGAGAAGAACACACATCCAATGATACTGGGTGTTGTTCATGAAAAGAACACACATCCAATGACACTAGTGGATCCTTATATGGTTTATGAAAAGAACACACATGCAATGACTCTAGATGTGGTTTGTGAGAAGAACACACATGCAATGACACTGGTGGATCCATATGTGGTTTGTGAGAAGAACACAGATCGAATGACAATGGTGGATCCATATGTGGTTTGTGAGAAGAACACACATGCAATGACACTGGGTGTGGTTCATGAAAAGAACACACATCCAATGAACTCTGGTGGATCCATATGTGGTTCATGAGAAGAACACACATGCAATCACACTGGTGGATCCAAATGTGGTTTGTGAGATGAACACACATCCAATGACACTGGTGGATCCATGTGTGGTTTGTGAGAAGAACACACATCCAAAACACACATGCAATGACACTGGTGGATCCATATGTGGTTTGTGAGAAGAACACACATGCAATGACACTGGGTGTGGTTCATGAAAAGAACACACATCCAATGAACTCTGGTGGATCCATATGTGGTTTGTGAGAAGAACACACATGCAATGACTCTAGATGTGGTTTGTGTGAAGAACACACATGCAACGACAATGGTGGATCCATATGTGGTCTGTGAGAAGAACACACATCCAATTACACTGGGTGTGGTTCATGAAAAGAACACACATCCAATGACACTGGTGGATCCTTATGCGGTTTGTGAAAAGAACACACATGCAATGACTCTAGATGTGGTTTGTGAGAAGAACACACATGCAATGACACTGGTGGATCCATATGTGGTTTGTGAGAATAACACACATCCAATGACACTGGTGGATCCATTTGTGGTTTGTGAGAAGAACACACATGCAATGACACTGGGTGTGGTTCATGAAAAGAACACACATCCAATGACACTGGTGGATCCATATGTGGTTTGTGAGAAGAACACACATGCAATGACTCTAGATGTGGTTTGTGTGAAGAACACACATGCAATGACACTGGTGGATCCATATGTGGTTTGTGAGAAGAACACACATCCAATTACACTGGGTGTGTTTCATGAAAGGAACACACATACAATGACACTGGTTGATCCTTATGTGGTTTGTGAGAAGAACACACATGCAATGACTCTACATGTGGTCTATGAAAAGAACACACATGCAATGACACTAGAGGATCCATATATTGTTTGTGAGAAGAACACACATCCAATGACACTGGTGGATCCATGTGTGGTTTGTGAGAAGAACACACATCCAATGACACTGGTGGATTCATATGTGGTTTGTGAGAAGAACACACATGCAATGACACTAGGTGTGGTTCATAAAAAGAACACACATCGAATGAACTCCGGTGGATCCATATGTGGTTCGTGAGAATGACACACATGCAATGACTCTAGTTGTGGTTCATGAGAAGAACACACATGCAATGACACTGGTGGATCCATATGTGGTTTGTGAGAAGAACACACATCCAATGACACTGGGTGTGGTTCATGAAAAGAACACACATCCAATGACACTGGTGGATCCATATGTGGTTTTGGAGAAGAACACACATGCAATGACTCTAGTGGATCCTTATGTGGTTTGTGAAAAGAACAGATATGCAATGAACTTTTGTGGATCCATATGTGGTTTGTGATAAGAACACACATCCAATGACATTGGTGGATCCATTTGTGGTTTGTGAAAGAACAGACATGCAATGACACTAGCTATGGTTAATGAAAAGAACTGACATGCAATGACACTGGTGGATCCATATGTGGTCTGTGAGAAGAACACACATGCAATGACTCTAGATGTGGTTTGTGAGAAGAACACACATGCAATGACACTGGTGGATCCATATGTGGTTTGTGAGAAGAACACACATCCAATGACACTGGGTGTGGTTCATGAAAAGAACACACATCCAATGACACTGGTGGATCCATATGTGGTTCGTGAGAAGAACACACATTTCAATGACTCTATATGTGGTTTGAGAAGAACACACATCCAATGACACTGGTGGATCCATATGTGGTTTGTGAGAAGAACACACATCCAATTACACTGGGTGTGGTTCATGAAAAGAACACACATCCAATGACACTGGTGGATCCATATGTGGTTTGTGAGAAGAACACACATGCAATGACTCTAGATGTGGTTTGTTAGAAGAACACACATGCAATGACACTGGTGGATCCATATGTGGTTTGTGATAATAACACACATCCAATGACACTGGTGGATCCATATGTGGTTTGTGAGAAGAACACACATGCAATGACACTGTTTGTGGTTTGTGAGAAGACCACACATTTCAATGACTCTAGATGTGGTTTGTGAAAAGAACACACATGCAATGACACTAGTGGATCCATATGTGGTTTGTGAGAAGAACACACATACAATGACACTGGTGGATCCATATGTGGTTTGTGAGAAGAACACACATCCAATTACACTAGGTGTGGTTCATGAAAAGAACACACATCCAATGACACTGGTGGATCCTTATGTGGTTTGTGAAAAGAACACACATGCAATGACTCTAGATGTGGTTTGTGAGAAGAACACACATGCAATGACACTGGTGGATCCATATGTGGTTTGTGAGAATAACACACATCCAATGACACTGGTGGATCCATTTGTGGTTTGTGAGAAGAACACTCATGCAATGACACTGGGTGTGGTTCATGAAAAGAACACACATCCAATGAACTCTGGTGGATCCTTATGTGGTTTGTGAAAAGAACACACATGCAATGACTCTAGATGTGGTTTGTCAGAAGAACACACATGCAATGACACTGGTGGATCCATATGTGGTTTGTGATAAGAACACACATGCAATGACACTGGGTGTGGTTCATGAAAAGAACACACATCCAATGAACTCTGGTGGATCCATATGTGGTTTGTGAGAAGAACACACATGCAATGACACTAGGTGTGGTTTCAGTGAAGAACACACATGCAACGACAATGGTGGATCCATATGTGGTCTGTGAGAAGAACACACATCCAATTACACTGGGTGGTTCATGAAAAGAACACACATCCAATGATACTGGTGGATCCTTATGCGGTTTGTGAAAAGAACACACATGCAATGACTCTAGATGTGGTTTGTGAGAAGAACACACATGCAATGACACTGGTGGATCCATATGTGGTTTGTGAGAATAACACACATCCAATGACACTGGTGGATCCATTTGTGGTTTGTGAGAAGAACACTCATGCAATGACACCGGTGTGGTTCATGAAAAGAACACACATCCAATGAACTCGTGGATCCATATGTGGTTTGTGAGAAGAACACACATGCAATGACTCTAGATGTGGTTTGTGAGAAGAACACACATGCAATCACTGGTGGATCCATATGTGGTTTGTGAAAAGAACACACATCCAATTACACTGGGTGTGGTTCATGAAAAGAACACACATCCAATGACACTGGTGGATCCTTATGTGGTTTGTGAAAAGAACACACATGCAATGACTCTAGATGTGGTTTGTGAGAAGAACACACATGCAATGACACTGGTGGATCCATATGTGGTTTGTGAGAAGAACACACATCCAATGACACTGGTTGATCCATATGTGGTTTGTGAGAAGAACACAAATCCAATGATACCGGGTGTGGTTTGTGAAAAGAACACACATGCAATGACACTGGTGGATCCATATGTGGTTTGTGAGAAGAACACACATGCAATGACACTGGTGGATCCATATGTGGTTTGTGAGAAGAACACACATCGAATGACAATGGTGGATCCATATGTGGTTTGTGAGAAGAACACACATGCAATGACACTGGGTGTGGTTCATGAAAAGAACACACATCCAATGAACTCTGGTGGATCCATATGTGGTTTGTGAGAAGAACACACATGCAATCACACTGGTGGATCCAAATGTGGTTTGTGAGATGAACACACATCCAATGACACTGGTGGATCCATGTGTGGTTTGTGAGAAGAACACACATCCAAAACACGCATGCAATGACACTGGTGGATCCATATGTGGTTTGTGAGAAGAACACACATGCAATGACACTGGGTGTGGTTCATGAAAAGAACACACATCCAATGAACTCTGGTGGATCCATATGTGGTTTGTGATAAGAACACACATTTCAATGACTCTAGATGAGGTTTGTGTGAAGAATACACATGCAATGACACTGGTGGATCCATATGTGGTTTGTGAGAAGAACACACATCCAATTACACTGGGTGTGGTTCATGAAAAGAACACACATCCAATGACACTGGTGGATCCTTATGCGGTTTGTGAAAAGAACACACATGCAATGACTCTAGATGTGGTTTGTGAGAAGAACACACATGCAATGACACTGGTGGATCCATATGTGGTTTGTGAGAATAACACACATCCAATGACATTGGTGGATCCATTTGTGGTTTGTGAGAAGAACACTCATGCAATGACACTGGGTGTGGTTCATGAAAAGAACACACATCCAATGAACTCTGGTGGATCCATATGTGGTTTGTGGGAAGAACACACATGCAATGACTCTAGATGTGGTTTGTGAGAAGAATACACATGCAATGACACTGGTGGATCCATATGTGGTTTGTGAGAAGAACACACATCCAATTACACTGGGTGTGGTTCATGAAAAGAACACACATCCAATGACACTGGTGGATCCTTATGTGGTTTGTGAGAAGAACACACATTTCAATGACTCTAGATGTGGTTTTTGAAAAGAACACACATGCAATGACACTAGTGGATCCATATGTGGTTTGTGAGAAGAACACACATCCAATTACACTGGGTGTGGTTCATGAAAAGAACACACATCCAATGACACTGGTGGATCCTTATGTGGTTTGTGAAAAGAACACACATGCAATGACTCTAGATGTGGTTTGTGAGAAGAACACACATGCAATGACACTGGTGGATCCATATGTGGTTTGTGAGAAGAACACACATCCAATGACACTGGTGGATCCATATGTGGTTTGTGAGAAGAACACACATGCAATGACTCTGTTTGTGGTTTATGAGAAGAACACACATGCAATGACACTGGTGGATCCATATGTGGTTTGTGAGAAGAACACACATTCAATGACTCTAGATGTGGTTTGTGAAAAGAACACACATGCAATGACACTGGTGGATCCATATGTGGTTTGTGAGAAGAACACACATCCAATTACACTGGGTGTGGTTCATGAAAAGAACACACATCCAATGACACTGGTGGATCCTTATGTGGTTTGTGAAAAGAACACACATGCAATGACTCTAGATGTGGTTTGTGAGAAGAACACACATGCAATGACACTGTTGGATCCATATGTGGTTTGTGATAATAACACACATTCAATGACACTGGTCGATCCATATGTGGTTTGTGAGAAGAACACACATGCAATGACACTGGGTGTGGTTCATGAAAAGAACACTCATCCACTGAACTCTGGTGGATCCATATGTGGTTCATGAAAAGAACACACATCCAATGACACTGGTGGATCCTTATGTGGTTTGTGAGAAGAACACAAATCCAATGACACTGGTGGATCCATATGTGGTTTGTGAGAAGAACACACATCCAATGACACTGGGTGTGGTTCATGAAAAGAGCGCACATACAATGACACTAGTGGATCCATATGTGGTTTGTGAGAAGAACAGTCATGCAATGACACTGGGTGTGGTTCATGAAAAGAACACACATCCAATGACACTGGTGGATCCATATGTGGTTTGTGAGAAGAACACACATTCAATGACACTGGTGGATGCTATGTGGTTTGTGAGAAGAACACACATTCAATGACTCTAGATGTGGTTTTTATGAAGAACACACATGCAATGACACTGTGGATCCATATGTGGTTTTTGAGCAGAAAACTCATTTCAATGAATCTAGTTGTGGTTTGTGAAATGAACACACATGCAATGACACTGGTTGATCCATATGTGGTTTGTGAGAAGAACACACATTACAATGACGCTAGATGTGGTATGTGAGAAGAACACACATCCAATGACACCGGGATCCTTGTGGTTTGTGAAAAGAACACACATCCAATGAACTCGTGGATCCATATGTGGTTTGTGAGAATAACACACATGCAATGACTCTAGATGTGGTTTGTGAGAAGAACACACATTCAATGACACTGGTAGATCCATATGTGGTTTGTCAGAAGAACACACATGCAATGACTCTGGATGTGGTTTATGAGAAGAACACACATGCAATGACACTGGTGGATCCGTATGTGGTTTGTGAGAAGACCACACATTTCAATGACTCTAGATGTGGTTTGTGAAAAGAACACACATGCAATGACACTAGTGGATCCATATGTGGTTTGTGAGAAGAACACACATCCAATGACACTGGGTGTGGTTCATGAAAAGAACACACATCCAATGACACTGGTGGATCCTTATGTGGTTTGTGAAAAGAACACACATGCAATGACTCTAGATGTGGTTTGTGAGAAGAACACACATGCAATGACACTGGTGGATCCATATGTGGTTTGTGAGAAGAACACACATCCAATGACACTGGTCGATCCATATGTGGTTTGTGAGAAGAACACACATGCAATGACTCTAGGTGTGGTTTATGAAAAGAGCACACATCCAATGCCACTGGTGGATCCTTATGTGGTTTGTGAGAAGAACACACATTTCAATGACTCTAGATGTGGTTTGTGAAAACAACACACATGCAATGAAACTGGCGGATCCATATGTGGTTTGTGAGAAGAACTCACATCCAATGACACTAGTGGATCCATGTGTGGTTTGTGAGAAGAAAACACATGCAATGACAATGGGTGTGGTACATGAAAAGAACACACATCCAATGACACTGGTGGATCCTTGTGTGGTTTGTGAAAAGAACACACATGCAATGACTCTAGATGTGGTTTGTGAGAAGACCACACATGCAATGACACTGGTGGATCCATATGTGGTTTGTGAGAAGAACACACATCCAATGACTCTAGATGTGGTTTGTGAGAAGAACACACATGCAATGACACTGGTGGATCCATATGTGGTTTGTGAGAAGAACACACATCCAATGACACCGTGGATCCATATGTGGTTTGAGAAGAACACACATGCAATGACTCTGGGTGTGGTTTGTGAGAAGAACACACATGCAATGACACTGGTGGATCCATATGTGGTTTGTGAGAAGAACACACATCCAATGACTCTAGATGTGGTTTGTGAGAAAAACACACATGCAATGACACTGGTGGATCCATATGTGGTTTTTGAGAATAACACACATCTAATGACACTGGTGGATCCTTGTGTGGTTTTTGAAAAGAACACACATTTCAATGACTCTAGATGTGGTTCATGAAAGAACACATCCAATGACACCGTGGATCCATATGTGGTTTGTGAGAAGAACACACATCCAATTACACTGGGTGTGGTTCATGAAAAGAACACACATCCAATGACACTGGTGGATCCTTATGCGGTTTGTGAAAAGAACACACATGCAATGACTCTAGATGTGGTTTGTGAGAAGAACACACATGCAATGACACTGGTGGATCCATATGTGGTTTGTGAGAATAACACACATCCAATGACACTGGTGGATCCATTTGTGGTTTGTTAGAAGAACACTCATGCAATGACACTGGGTGTGGTTCATGAAAAGAACACACATCCAATGAACTCTGGTGGATCCATATGTGGTTTGTGAGAAGAACACACATGCAATGACTCTAGATGTGGTTTGTGAGAAGAACACACATGCAATGACACTGGTGGATCCATATGTGGTTTGTGAGAAGAACACACATCCAATTACACTGGGTGTGGTTCATGAAAAGAACACACATCCAATGACACTGGTGGATCCTTATGTGGTTTGTGAAAAGAACACACATGCAATGACTCTAGATGTGGTTTGTGAGAAGAACACACATGCAATGACACTGGTGGATCCATATGTGGTTTGTGAGAAGAACACACATCCAATGACACTGGTTGATCCATATGTGGTTTGTGAGAAGAACACACATGCAGTGACTCTGTTTGTGGTTTATGAGAACAACACACATGCAATGACACTGGTGGATCCATATGTGGTTTGTGAGAAGAACACACATGCAATGACACTGGTGGATCCATATGTGGTTTGTGAGAAGAACACACATCGAATGACAATGGTGGATCCATATGTGGTTTGTGAGAAGAACACACATGCAATGACACTGGGTGTGGTTCATGAAAAGAACACACATCCAATGAACTCTGTTGGATCCATATGTGGTTTGTGAGAAGAACAACCATGCAATGACTCTAACTGTGGTTTGTGAGAAGAACACACATGCAATCACACTGGTGGATCCAAATGTGGTTTGTGAGATGAACACACATCCAATGACACTGGTGGATCCATGTGTGGTTTGTGAGAAGAACACACATCCAAAACACGCATGCAATGACACTGGTGGATCCATATGTGGTTTGTGAGAAGAACACACATGCAATGACACTGGGTGTGGTTCATGAAAAGAACACACATCCAATGAACTCTGGTGGATCCATATGTGGTTTGTGATAAGAACACACATTTCAATGACTCTAGATGAGGTTTGTGTGAAGAAGACACATGCAATGACACTGGGTGTGGTTCATGAAAAGAACACACATCCAATGAACTGGTGGATCCATATGTGGTTTGTGAAAGAACACACATGCAATGACTCTAGATGTGGTTTGTGAGAACAACACACATGCAATGACACTGGTGGATCCATATGTGGTTTGTGAGAAGAACACACATCCAATGATACTGGGTGTTGTTCATGAAAAGAACACACATCCAATGACACTAGTGGATCCTTATATGGTTTATGAAAAGAACACACATGCAATGACTCTAGATGTGGTTTGTGAGAAGAACACACATGCAATGACACTGGTGGATCCATATGTGGTTTGTGAGAAGAACACACATGCAATGACACTGGGTGTGGTTCATGAAAAGAACACACATCCAATGAACTCTGGTGGATCCATATCTGGTTCGTGAGAAGAACACACATGCAATGACTCTAGATGTGGTTTGTCAGAAGAACACACATGCAATGACACTGGTGGATGCATATGTGGTTTGTGATAAGAACACACATGCAATGACACTGTGGATCCATATGTGGTTTGTGAGAAGAACACACATGCAATGACACTGGGTGTGGTTCATGAAAAGAACACACATCAATGAACTGGTGAATCCATATGTGGTTTGTGAGAAGAACACACATGCAATGACTCTAGATGTGGTTTGTGAAAGGAACACACATGCAATGACAATGGTGGATCCATATGTGGTTTGTGAGAAGAACCCAATGACACTGGTGGATCCATGTGTGGTTCATGATAAGAACACACATCCAATGAAACTGGGTGTGGTTCATGAAAAGAACACACATCCAATGACACTAGTGGATCCTTATATGGTTTGTGAAAAGAACACACATGCAATGACTCTAGATGTGGTTTGTGAGAAGAACACACATGCAATGACACTGGTGGATCCATATGTGGTTTGTGAGAATAACACACATCCAATGACTCTAGATCCATATGTGGTTTGTGGGAAGAACACTCATGCAATGACACTGGGTGTGGTTCATGAAAAGAACACACATCCAATGACACTGGTGGATCCATATGTGGTTTGTGAGAAGAACACACATGCAATGACTCTAGATGTGGTTTGTGAGAAGAACACACATGCAATGACACTGGTGGATCCATATGTGGTTTGTGAGAAGAACACACATCCAATGACACTGGGTGTGGTTCATGAAAAGAACACACATCCAATGACACTGGTGGATCCTTATGTGGTTTTGAGAAGAACACACAATGCAATGACACTTTTGGATCCATTTGTGGTTTGTGAGAAGAACACACATCCAATTACACTGGGTGTGGTTCATGAAAGAACACACATCCAATGACACTGGTGGATACTTATCTGGTTTGTGACAAGAACACACATGCAATGACTCTAGATGTGGTTTGTGAGAAGAACACACATGCAATGACACTGGTGGATCCATGTGTGGTTTGTGAGAAGAACACACATCCAAAACACACATGCAATGACACTGGTGGATGCATATGTGGTTTGTGAGAAGAACACACATGCAATGACACTGGGTGTTGTTCATGAAAAGAACACACATCCAATGAACTCTGGTGGATCCATATGTGGTTTGTGAGAAGAACACACATGCAATGACTCTAGATGTGGTTTGTGAGAAGAACACACATGCAATGACACTGGTGGATCCATATGTGGTTTGTGAGAAGAACACACATCCAATTACACTGGGTGTGGTTCATGAAAAGAACACACATCCAATGACACTGGTGGATCCTTATGTGGTTTGTGAAAAGAACACACATGCAATGACTCTAGATGTGGTTTGTGAGAAGAACACACATGCAATGACACTGGTGGATCCATATGTGGTTTGTGAGAAGAACACACATCCAATGACACTGGTTGATCCATATGTGGTTTGTGAGAAGAACACACATGCAATGACTCTGTTCCATATGTGGTTTATGAGAACAACACATGCAATGACTTCCATATGTGGTTTGTGAGAAGAACACACATGCAATGACACTGGTGGATCCATATGTGGTTTGTGAGAAGAACACACATCGAATGACAATGGTGGTTCCATATGTGGTTTGTGAGAAGAACACACATGCAATGACACTGGGTGTGGTTCATGAAAAGAACACACATCCAATGAACTCTGGTGGATCCATATGTGGTTTGTGAGAAGAACAACCATGCAATGACTCTAACTGTGGTTTGTGAGAAGAACACACATGCAATCACACTGGTGGATCCAAATGTGGTTTGTGAGGAGAAGAACACATCCAATGACACTGGTGGATCCATGTGTGGTTTGTGAGAAGAACACACATCCAATGACACTTTGGTGGTTCCATATGTGGTTTGTGAGAAGAACACACATGCAATGACACTGGGTGTGGTTCATGAAAAGAACACACATCCAATGAACTCTGGTGGATCCATATGTGGTTTGTGATAAGAACACACATTTCAATGACTCTAGATGAGGTTTGTGTGAAGAATACACATGCAATGACACTGGTGGATCCATATGTGGTTTGTGAGAAGAACACACATCCAATTACACTGGGTGTGGTTCATGAAAAGAACACACATCCAATGACGATGGTGGATCCTTATGCGGTTTGTGAAAAGAACACACATGCAATGACTCTAGATGTGGTTTGTGAGAAGAACACACATGCAATGACACTGGTGGATCCATATGTGGTTTGTGAGAATAACACACATCCAATGACATTGGTGGATCCATTTGTGGTTTGTGAGAAGAACACTCATGCAATGACACTGGGTGTGGTTCATGAAAAGAACACACATCCAATGAACTCTGGTGGATCCATATGTGGTTTGTGGGAAGAACACACATGCAATGACTCTAGATGTGGTTTGTGAGAAGAATACACATGCAATGACACTGGTGGATCCATATGTGGTTTGTGAGAAGAACACACATCCAATTACACTGGGTGTGGTTCATGAAAAGAACACACATCCAATGACACTGGTGGATCCTTATGTGGTTTGTGAGAAGAACACACATTTCAATGACTCTATATGTGGTTTCTGAAAAGAACACACATGCAATGACACTGGTGGATCCATATGTGGTTTGTGAGAAGAACAAACATCCAATTACACTGGGTGTGGTTCATGAAAAGAACACACATCCAATGACACTGGTGGATCCTTATGTGGTTTGTGAAAAGAACACACATGCAATGACTCTAGATGTGGTTTGTGAGCAGAACACACATGCAATGACACTGGTGGATCCATATGTGGTTTGTGAGAAGAACACACATCCAATGACACTGGTGGATCCATATGTGGTTTGTGAGAAGAACACACATGCAATGACTCTGTTTGTGGTTTATGAGAAGAACACACATTTCAATGACTCTAGATGTGGTTTGTGAAAAGAACACACATGCAATGACACTAGTGGATCCATATGTGGTTTGTGAGAAGAACACAAATCCAATGACACTTGTGGATCCATATGTGGTTTGTGAGAAGAACACACATCCAATGATACTGGGTGTTGTTCATGAAAAGAAAACACATCCAATGACACTAGTGGATCCTTATATGGTTTATGAAAAGAACACACATGCAATGACTCTAGATGTGGTTTGTGAGAAGAACACACATGCAATGACACTGGTGGATCCATATGTGGTTTGTGAGAAGAACACAGATGCAATGACACCATATGTGGCTTGTGACAAGAACTAACATTCAATGACACTTGTGGATCCATATGTGGTTGATGAGAATAACACACATCCAATGACACTCGTGGATCCATGTGTGGTTTGTGAGAAGAACACACATGCAATGACACCGGTGGATCAAATGTGTGGTTTGTGAGAAGAACACACATGCAATGACACTGTGGATCCATATGTGGTTTGTGAGAAGAACACACATCAAAACACATGCAATGACACTAGGTGTGGTTTGTGAAAAGAACACACATGCAATGACACTAGTGGATCCATATGTGGTTTGTGAGAAGAACACACATCAATGACACTTGTGAATCCATATGTGGTTTATGTGAAGAACACACATCAAATGACACTAGATGTGGTTCATGAAAAGAACACACATCCAATGAACGGTGGATCCTTACGTGGTTTTTGAAAAGAACACACATGCAATGACTCTAGATGTGGTTTGTGAGAAGAACACACATGCAATGACACTGGTGGATCCAGATGTGGTTTGTGAGAGAACACACATCCAATGACACTGTGGATCCATATGTGGTTTGTGAGAAGAACACACATCCAAAACACACATCCAATGACACTGGTGGATCCATTTGTGGTTTGTGAGAAGAACACTCATGCAATGACACTGGGTGTGGTTCATTAAAAGAACACACATCCAATGAACTCTGGTGGATCCATATGTGGTTTGTGAGAAGAACACACATGCAATGACTCTAGATGTGGTTTGTGAGAAGAACACACATGCAATGACACTGGTGGATCCATATGTGGTTTGTGAGAAGAACACACATCCAATTACACTGGGTGTGGTTCATGAAAAGAACACACATCCAATGACACTGGTGGATCCTTATGTGGTTTGTGAGAAGAACACACATTTCAATGACTCTAGATGTGGTTTTTGAAAAGAACACACATGCAATGACACTAGTGGATCCATATGTGGTTTGTGAGAAGAACACAAATCCAATGACACTTGTGGATCCATATGTGGTTTGTGAGAAGAACACACATCCAATGATACTGGGTGTTGTTCATGAAAAGAAAACACATCCAATGACACTAGTGGATCCTTATATGGTTTATGAAAAGAACACACATGCAATGACTCTAGATGTGGTTTGTGAGAAGAACACACATGCAATGACACTGGTGGATCCATATGTGGTTTGTGAGAAGAACACAGATCGAATGACAATGGTGGATCCATATGTGGTTTGTGAGAAGAACACACATGCAATGACACTGGGTGTGGTTCATGAAAAGAACACACATCCAATGAACTAGTGGATCCATATGGTTCATGAGAAGAACACACATGCAATCACTCCAAATGTGGTTTGTGAGATGAACACACATCCAATGACACTGGTGGATCCATGTGTGGTTTGTGAGAAGAACACACATCCAAAACACACATGCAATGACACTGGTGGATCCATATGTGGTTTGTGAGAAGAACACACATGCAATGACACTGGGTGTGGTTCATGAAAAGAACACACATCCAATGAACTCTGGTGGATACATATGTGGTTTGTGAGAAGAACACACATGCAATGACTCTAGATGTGGTTTGTGTGAAGAACACACATGCAACGACAATGGTGGATCCATATGTGGTCTGTGAGAAGAACACACATCCAATTACACTGGGTGTGGTTCATGAAAAGAACACACATCCAATGACACTGGTGGATCCTTATGCGGTTTGTGAAAAGAACACACATGCAATGACTCTAGATGTGGTTTGTGAGAAGAACACACATGCAATGACACTGGTGGATCCATATGTGGTTTGTGAGAAGAACACACATCCAATGACTCTAGTTGTGGTTCATGAAAAGAACACACATCCAATGAAACTCGTGGATCCATATGTGGTTTGTGAGAAGAACACACATGCAATGACTCTAGATGTGGTTTGTGAGAAGAACACACATGCAATGACACTGGTGGATCCATATGTGGTTTGTGAGAAGAACACACATCCAATTACACTGGGTGTGGTTCATGAAAAGAACACACATCCAATGACACTGGTGGATCCTTATGTGGTTTGTGAGAAGAACACACATTTCAATGACTCTAGATGTGGTTTTTGAAAAGAACACACATGCAATGACACTAGTGGATCCATATGTGGTTTGTGAGAAGAACACACATCCAATTACACTGGGTGTGGTTCATGAAATGAACACACATCCAATGACACTGGTGGATCCTTATGAGGTTTGTGAAAAGAACACACATGCAATGACTCTAGATGTGGTTTGTGAGAAGAACACACATGCAATGACACTGGTGGATCCATATGTGGTTTGTGAGAATAACACACATCCAATGACACTGGTGGATCCATTTGTGGCTCAGAGAAGAACACTCATGCACGACACCGTGTGGTTCATGAAAAGAACACACATCCAATGAACTCTGGTGGATCCATATGTGGTTTGTGAGAAGAACACACATGCAATGACTCTAGATGTGGTTTGTGAGAAGAACACACATGCAATGACACTGGTGGATCCATATGTGGTTTGTGAGAAGAACACACATCCAATTACACCGGGTGTGGTTCATGAAAAGAACACACATCCAATGACACTGGTGGATCCTTATGTGGTTTGTGAAAAGAACACACATGCAATGACTCTAGATGTGGTTTGTGAGAAGAACACACATGCAATGACACTGGTGGATCCATATGTGGTTTGTGAGAAGAACACACATCCAATGACACTGGTTGATCCATATGTGGTTTGTGAGAAGAACACACATGCAGTGACTCTGTTTGTGGTTTATGAGAACAACACACATGCAATGACACTGGTGGATCCATATGTGGTTTGTGAGAAGAACACACATGCAATGACACTGGTGGATCCATATGTGGTTTGTGAGAAGAACACACATTGAATGACAATGGTGGATCCATATGTGGTTTGTGAGAAGAACACACATCCAATGACACTGGGTGTGGTTCATGAAAAGAACACACATCCAATGACCTCTAGTGGATCCATATGTGGTTTGTGAGAAGAACAACCATGCAATGACTCTAACTGTGGTTTGTGAGAAGAACACACATGCAATCACACTGGTGGATCCAAATGTGGTTTGTGAGATGAACACACATCCAATGACACTGGTGGATCCATGTGTGGTTTGTGAGAAGAACACACATCCAAAACACGCATGCAATGACACTGGTGGATCCATATGTGGTTTGTGAGAAGAACACACATGCAATGACACTGGGTGTGGTTCATGAAAAGAACACACATACAATGAACTCTGGTGGATCCATATGTGGTTTGTGATAAGAACACACATGCAATGACACTGGGTGTGGTTCATGAAAAGAACACACATCCAATGAACTCTGGTGGATCCATATGTGGTTTGTGGGAAGAACACACATGCATGACTCTAGATGTGGTTTGTGAGAAGAATACACATGCAATGACACTGGTGAATCCATATGTGGTTTGTGAGAAGAACACACATCCAATTACACTGGGTGTGGTTCATGAAAAGAACACACATCCAATGACACTGGTGGATCCTTATGTGGTTTGTGAGAAGAACACACATTTCAATGACTCTATATGTGGTTTCTGAAAAGAACACACATGCAATGACACTGGTGGATCCATATGTGGTTTGTGAGAAGAACACACATCCAATTACACTGGGTGTGGTTCATGAAAAGAACACACATCCAATGACACTGGTGGATCCTTATGTGGTTTGTGAAAAGAACACACATGCAATGACTCTAGATGTGGTTTGTGAGCAGAACACACATGCAATGACACTGGTGGATCCATATGTGGTTTGTGAGAAGAACACACATCCAATGACACTGGTGGATCCATATGTGGTTTGTGAGAAGAACACACATGAAATGACTCTGTTTGTGGTTTATGAGAAGAACACACATGCAATGACACTGGTGGATCCATATGTGGTTTGTGAGAAGAACACACATTTCAATGACTCTAGATGTGGTTTGTCAAAAAAACACACATGCAATGACACTAGTGGATCCATATGTGGTTTGTGAGAAGAACACAAATCCAATGACACTTGTGGATCCATATGTGGTTTGTGAGAAGAACACACATCCAATGACACTGGGTGTTGTTCATGAAAATAACACACATCCAATGACACTGGTGGATCCTTATATGGCTTGTGAAATGAACACACATGCAATGACTCTAGATGTGATTTGTGAGAAGAACACACATGCAATGACACTGGTGGATCCATATGTGGTTTGTGAGAAGAACACACATACAATGACTCTAGATGTGGTTTGTGAGAAGAACACACATGCAATGACACTGGTGCATCCATATGTGGTTTGTGAGAAGAACACACATCCAATGACACTGGTGTATCCATATGTGGTTTGTGAGAAGAACACACATGCAATGACTCTGTTTGTGGTTTATGAGAAGAACACACATGCAATGAGACTAGTGGATCCATATGTGGTTTGTGAGAAGAACACACAATTCAATGACTCTAGATGTGGTTTGTGAAAAGAACAAACATGCAATGACACTAGTGGATCCATATGTGGTTTTTGAGAAGAACACAAATCCAATGACACTTGTGGATCCATATGTGGTGTGTGAGAAGAACACACATCCAATGACACTAGGTGTTGTTCATGAAAAGAACAGACATCCAATGACACTGGTGGATCCATATGTGGTTTGTGAGAAGAACACACATCCAATTACACTGGGTGTGGTTCATGAAATGAACACACATCCAATGACACTGGTGGATCCTTATGAGGTTTGTGAAAAGAACACACATGCAATGACTCTAGATGTGGTTTGTGAGAAGAACACACATGCAATGACACTGGTGGATCCATATGTGGTTTGTGAGAATAACACACATCCAATGACACTGGTGGATCCATTTGTGGTTTGTGAGAAGAACACTCATGCAATGACACTGGGTGTGGTTCATGAAAAGAACACACATCCAATGAACTCTGGTGGATCCATACGTGGTTTGTGAGAAGAACACACATGCAATGACTCTAGATGTGGTTTGTGAGAAGAACACACATGCAATGACACTGGTGGATCCATATGTGGTTTGTGAAAAGAACACACATCCAATTACACTGGGTGTGGTTCATGAAAAGAACACACATCCAATGACACTGGTGGATCCTTATGTGGTTTGTGAAAAGAACACACATGCAATGACTCTAGATGTGGTTTGTGAGAAGAACACACATGCAATGACACTGGTGGATCCATATGTGGTTTGTGAGAAGAACACACATCCAATGACACTGGTTGATCCATATGTGGTTTGTGAGAAGAACACACATGAAGTGACTCTGTTTGTGGTTTATGAGAACAACACACATGCAATGACACTGGTGGATCCATATGTGGTTTGTGAGAAGAACACACATGCAATGACACTGGTGGATCCATATGTGGTTTGTGAGAAGAACACACATCGAATGAAAATGGTGGATCCATATGTGGTTTGTGAGAAGAACACACATGCAATGACACTGGGTGTGGTTCATGAAAAGAACACACATCCAATGAACTCTGGTGGATCCATATGTGGTTTGTGAGAAGAACAACCATGCAATGACTCTAACTGTGGTTTGTGAGAAGAACACACATGCAATCACACTGGTGGATCCAAATGTGGTTTGTGAGATGAACACACATCCAATGACACTGGTGGATCCATGTGTGGTTTGTGAGAAGAACACACATCCAAAACACGCATGCAATGACACTGGTGGATCCATATGTGGTTTGTGAGAAGAACACACATGCAATGACACTGGGTGTGGTTCATGAAAAGAACACACATCCAATGAACTCTGGTGGATCCATATGTGGTTTGTGATAAGAACACACATTTCAATGACTCTAGATGAGGTTTGTGTGAAGAATACACATGCAATGACACTGGGTGTGGTTCATGAAAAGAACACACATCCAATGAACTCTGGTGGATCCATATGTGGTTTGTGGGAAGAACACACATGCAATGAATCTAGATGTGGTTTGTGAGAAGAATACACATGCAATGACACTGGTGGATCCATATGTGGTTTGTGAGAAGAACACACATCCAATTACACTGGGTGTGGTTCATGAAAAGAACACACATCCAATGACACTGGTGGATCCTTATGTGGTTTGTGAGAAGAACACACATTTCAATGACTCTATATGTGGTTTCTGAAAAGAACACACATGCAATGACACTGGTGGATCCATATGTGGTTTGTGAGAAGAACACACATCCAATTACACTGGGTGTGGTTCATGAAAAGAACACACATCCAATGACACTGGTGGATCCTTATGTGGTTTGTGAAAAGAACACACATGCAATGACTCTAGATGTGGTTTGTGAGCAGAACACACATGCAATGACACTGGTGGATCCATATGTGGTTTGTGAGAAGAACACACATCCAATGACACTGGTGGATCCATATGTGGTTTGTGAGAAGAACACACATGAAATGACTCTGTTTGTGGTTTATGAGAAGAACACACATGCAATGACACTGGTGGATCCATATGTGGTTTGTGAGAAGAACACACATTTCAATGACTCTAGATGTGGTTTGTCAAAAAAACACACATGCAATGACACTAGTGGATCCATATGTGGTTTGTGAGAAGAACACAAATCCAATGACACTTGTGGATCCATATGTGGTTTGTGAGAAGAACACACATCCAATGACACTGGGTGTTGTTCATGAAAATAACACACATCCAATGACACTGGTGGATCCTTATATGGCTTGTGAAATGAACACACATGCAATGACTCTAGATGTGATTTGTGAGAAGAACACACATGCAATGACACTGGTGGATCCATATGTGGTTTGTGAGAAGAACACACATACAATGACTCTAGATGTGGTTTGTGAGAAGAACACACATGCAATGACACTGGTGCATCCATATGTGGTTTGTGAGAAGAACACACATCCAATGACACTGGTGTATCCGTATGTGGTTTGTGAGAAGAACACACATGCAATGACTCTGTTTGTGGTTTATGAGAAGAACACACATGCAATGAGACTAGTGGATCCATATGTGGTTTGTGAGAAGAACACACAATTCAATGACTCTAGATGTGGTTTGTGAAAAGAACAAACATGCAATGACACTAGTGGATCCATATGTGGTTTTTGAGAAGAACACAAATCCAATGACACTTGTGGATCCATATGTGGTTTGTGAGAAGAACACACATCCAATGACACTAGGTGTTGTTCATGAAAAGAACAGACATCCAATGACACTGGTGGATCCTTATATGGTTTGTGAAAAGAACACACATGCAATGACTCTAGATGTGGTTTGTGAGAAGAACACACATGCAATGACACTGGTGGATCCATATGTGGTTTGTGAGAAGAACACACATCGAATGACAATGGTGGATCCATATGTGGTTTGTGAGAAGAACACACATGCAATGACACTGGGTGTGGTTCATGAAAAGAACACACATCCAATGAACTCTGGTGGATCCATATGTGGTTTGTGAGAAGAACACACATGCAATGACTCTAGATGTGGTTTGTGAGAAGAACACACATGCAATGACACTGGTGGATCCATATGTGGTTTGTGAGAAGAACACACATCCAATTACACTGGGTGTGGTTCATGAAAAGAACACACATCCAATGACACTTGTGGATCCTTATGTGGTTTGTGAGAAGAACACACATTTCAATGACTCTATATGTGGTTTCTGAAAAGAACACACATGCAATGACACTGGTGGATCCATATGTGGTTTGTGAGAAGAACACACATCCAATTACACTGGGTGTGGTTCATGAAAAGAACACACATCCAATGACACTGGTGGATCCATATGTGGTTTGTGAGAAGAACACACATTTCAATGACTCTAGATGTGGTTTGTCAAAAAAACACACATGCAATGACACTAGTGGATCCATATGTGGTTTGTGAGAAGAACACAAATCCAATGACACTTGTGGATCCATATGTGGTTTGTGAGAAGAACACACATCCAATGACACTGGGTGTTGTTCATGAAAATAACACACATCCAATGACACTGGTGGATCCTTATATGGCTTGTGAAATGAACACACATGCAATGACTCTAGATGTGATTTTTGAGAAGAACACACATGCAATGACACTGGTGGATCCATATGTGGTTTGTGAGAGGAACACACATACAATGACTCTAGATGTGGTTTGTGAGAAGAACACACATGCAATGACACTGGTGGATCCATATGTGGTTTGTGAGAAGAACACACATCCAATGACACTGGTGGATCCATATGTGGTTTGTGAGAAGAACACACATGCAATGACTCTGTTTGTGGTTTATGAGAAGAACACACATGCAATGAGACTAGTGGATCCATATGTGGTTTGTGAGAAGAACACACAATTCAATGACTCTAGATGTGGTTTGTGAAAAGAACACACATGCAATGACACTAGTGGATCCATATGTGGTTTGTGAGAAGAACACAAATCCAATGACACTTGTGGATCCACATGTGGTTTGTGAGAAGAACACACATCCAATGACACTAGGTGTTGTTCATGAAAAGAACAGACATCCAATGACACTGGTGGATCCTTATATGGTTTGTGAAAAGAACACACATGCAATGACTCTAGATGTGGTTTGTGAGAAGAACACACATGCAATGACACTGGTGGATCCATATGTGGTTTGTGAGAAGAACACACATCGAATGACAATGGTGGATCCATATGTGGTTTGTGAGAAGAACACACATGCAATGACACTGGGTGTGGTTCATGAAAAGAACACACATCCAATGAACTCTGGTGGATCCATATGTGGTTTCTGAGAAGAACACACATGCAATGACTCTAGATGTGGTTTGTGAGAAGAACACACATGCAATGACACTGGTGGATCCATATGTACTTTGTGATAAGAACACACATCCAATGACACCCGGTGTGGTTCATGAAAAGAACACACATCCAATGACACTGGTGGATCCTTATGTGGTATGTGAGAAGAACACACATTTCAATGACTCTATATGTGGTTTCTGAAAAGAACACACATGCAATGACACTGGTGGATCCATATGTGGTTTGTGAGAAGAACACACATCCAATTACACTGGGTGTGGTTCATGAAAAGAACACATATCCAATGACACTGGTGGATCCTTATGTGGTTTGTGAAAAGAACACACATGCAATGACTCTAGATGTGGTTTGTGAGCAGAACACACATGCAATGACACTGGTGGATCCATATGTGGTTTGTGAGAAGAACACACATCCAATGACACTGGTGGATCCATATGTGGTTTGTGAGACGAACACACATGCAATGACTCTGTTTGTGGTTTATGAGAAGAACACACATGCAATGACACTGGTGGATCCATATGTGGTTTGTGAGAAGAACACACATTTCAATGACTCTAGATGTGGTTTGTCAAAAAACACACATGCAATGACACTAGTGGATCCATATGTGGTTTGTGATAAGAACACAAATCCAATGACACTTGTGGATCCATATGTGGTTTGTGAGAAGAACACACATCCAATGACACTGGGTGTTGTTCATGAAAAGAACACACATCCAATGACACTGGTGGATCCTTATATGGTTTGTGAAATGAACACACATGCAATGACTCTAGATGTGGTTTGTGAGAAGAACACACATGCAATGACACTGGTGGATCCATATGTGGTTTGTGAGAAGAACACACATGCAATGACTCTAGATGTGGTTTGTGAGAAGAACACACATGCAATGACACTGGTGGATCCATATGTGGTTTGTGAGAAGAACACACATCCAATGACACTGGTGGATCCATATGTGGTTTGTGAGAAGAACACACATGCAATGACTCTGTTTGTGGTTTATGAGAAGAACACACATGCAATGACACTAGTGGATCCATATGTGGTTTGTGAGAAGAACACACATTTCAATGACTCTAGATGTGGTTTGTGAAAAGAACACACATGCAATGACACTAGTGGATCCATATGTGGTTTGTGAGAAGAACACAAATCCAATGACACTTGTGGATCCATATGTGGTTTGTGAGAAGAACACACATGCAATGACACTGGGTGTGGTTCATGAAAAGAACACACATCCAATGAACTCTGGTGGATCCATATGTGGTTTGTGAGAAGAACACACATGCAATGACTCTAACTGTGGTTTGTGAGAAGAACACACATGCAATCACACTGGTGGATCCAAATGTGGTTTGTGAGACGAACACACATCCAATGACACTGGTGGATCCATGTGTGGTTTGTGAGAAGAACACACATCCAAAACACACATGCAATGACACTGGTGGATCCATATGTGGTTTATGAGAAGAACACACATGCAATGACACTGAGTGTGGTTCATGAAAAGAACACACATCCAATGAACTCTGGTGGATCCATATGTGGTTTGTGAGAAGAACACACATGCAATGACTCTAGATGTGGTTTGTGTGAAGAACACACATGCAACGACAATGGTGGATCCATATGTGGTCTGTGAGAAGAACACACATCCAATTACACTGGGTGTGGTTCATGAAAAGAACACACATCCAATGACACTGGCGGATCTTTATGCGGTTTGTGAAAAGAACACACATGCAATGACTCTAGATGTGGTTTGTGAGAAGAACACACATGCAATGACACTGGTGGATCCATATGTGGTTTGTGAGAATAAGACACATCCAATGACACTGGTGGATCCATTTGTGGTTTGTGAGAAGAACACTCATGCAATGACACTGGGTGTGGTTCATGAAAAGAACACACCTCCAATGAACTCTGGTGGATCCATATGTGGTTTGTGAGAAGAACACACATGCAATGACTCTAGATGTGGTTTGTGAGAAGAACACACATGCAATGACACTGGTGGATCCATATGTGGTTTTTGAGAAGAACACACATCCAATTACACTGGGTGTGGTTCATGAAAAGAACACACATCCAATGACACTGGTGGATCCTTATGTGGTTTGTGAGAAGAACACACATTTCAATGACTCTAGATGTGGTTTCTGAAAAGAACACACATGCAATGACACTGGTGGATCCATATATGGTTTGTGAGAAGAACACACATCCAATGACACTGGGTGTGGTTCATGAAAAGAACACACATCCAATGACACTGGTGGATCCTTATGCGGTTTGTGAAAAGAACACACATGCAATGACTCTAGATGTGGTTTGTGAGAAGAACACACATGCAATGACACTGGTGGATCCATATGTGGTTTGTGAGAATAACACACATCCAATGACACTGGTGGATCCATTTGTGGTTTGTGAGAAGAACACTCATGCAATGACACTGGGTGTGGTTCATGAAAAGAACACACATCCAATGAACTCTGGTGGATCCATATGTGGTTTGTGAGAAGAACACACATGCAATGACTCTAGATGTGGTTTGTGAGAAGAACACACATGCAATGACACTAGTGGATCCATATGTGGTTTGTGAGAAGAACACACATCCAATTACACTGGGTGTGGTTCATGAAAAGAACACACATCCAATGACACTGGTGGATCCTTATGTGGTTTGTGAGAAGAACACACATTTCAATGACTCTAGATGTGGTTTCTGAAAAGAACACACATGCAATGACACTGGTGGATCCATATGTGGTTTGTGAGAAGAACACACATCCAATTACACTGGGTGTGGTTCATGAAAAGAACACACATCCAATGACACTGGTGGATCCTTATGTGGTTTGTGAGAAGGACACACATTTCAATGACTCTAGATGTGGTTTCTAAAAAGAACACACATGCAATGACACTGGTGGATCCATATGTGGTTTGTGAGAAGAACACACATCCAATTACACTGGGTGTGGTTCATGAAAAGAACACACATCCAATGACACTGGTGGATCCTTATGTGGTTTGTGAAAAGAACACACATGCAATGACTCTAGATGTGGTTTGTGAGAAGAACACACATGCAATGAAACTGGTGGATCCATATGTGGTTTGTGAGAAGAACACACATCCAATGACTCTGTTTGTGGTTTATGAGAAGAACACACATGCAATGACACTGGTGGATCCATATGTGGTTTGTGAGAAGAACACACATTTCAATGACTCTAGATGTGGTTTGTGAAAAGAACACACATGCAATGACACTAGTGGATCCATATGTGGTTTGTGAGAAGAACACAAATCCAATGACACTTGTGGATCCATATGTGGTTTGTGAGAAGAACACACATCCAATGACACTGGTGGATCCTTATATGGTTTGTGAAAAGAACACACATGCAATGACTCTAGATGTGGTTTGTGAGAAGAACACACATGCAATGACACTGGTGGATCCATATGTGGTTTGTGAGAAGAACACACATCGAATGACACTGGGTGTGGTTCATGAAAAGAACACATATCTAATGAACTCTTGTGTATCCATATGTGGTTTGTGAGAAGAACACACATGCAATGACTCTAGATGTGGTTTGTGAAAAGAACACACATGCAATGACACTGGTGGATCCATATGTGGTTTATGAGAAAACACACATTTCAATGACTCTAGATGTGGTTTCTGAAAAGAACACACATGCAATGACACTGGTGGATCCATATGTGGTTTGTGAGAAGAACACACATCCAATTACACTGGGTGTGGTTCATGAAAAGAACACACATCCAATGACACTGGTGGATCCTTATGTGGTTTGTGAAAAGAACACACATGCAATGACACTAGATGTGGCTTGTGAGAAGAACATACATGCAATGACACTGGTGGATCCATATGTGGTTTGTGAGAAGAACACACATCCAATGACACTGGGAGTGGTTCATGAAAAGAATACACATCCAATGAACTCTGGTGGATCCATATGTGGTTTGTGAGAAGAACACACATGCAATGACTCTAGATGTGGTTTGTGTGAAGAACACACATGCAACGACAATGGTGGATCCATATGTGGTCTGTGAGAAGAACACACATCCAATTACACTGGGTGTGGTTCATGAAAAGAACACACATCCAATGACACTGGTGGATCCTTATGCGGTTTGTGAAAAGAACACACATGCAATGACTCTAGATGTGGTTTGTGAGAATAACACACATGCAATGACACTGGTGGATCCATTTGTGGTTTGTGAGAAGAACACTCATGCAATGACACTGGGTGTGGTTCATGAAAAGAACACACATCTAATGAACTCTGGTGGATCCTTATGTGGTTTGTGAGAAGAACACACATGCAATGACTCTAGATGTGGTTTGTGAGAAGAACACACATGCCATAACACTGGTGGATCCATATGTGGTTTGTGAGAAGAACACACATCCAATTACACTGGGTGTGGTTCATGAAAAGAACACACATCCAATGTAACTGGTGGATCCTTATGTGGTTTGTGAGAAGAACACACATTTCAATGACTCTAGATGTGGTTTATGAAAAGAACACACATGCAATGACACTAGTGGATCCATATGTGGTTTGTGAGAAGAACACACATCCAATTACACTGGGTGTGGTTCATGAAAAGAACACACATCCAATGACACTGGTGGATCCTTATGTGGTTTGTGAAAGGAACACACATGCAATGACTCTAGATGTGGTTTGTGAGAAGAACACACATGCAATGACACTGGTGGATCCATATGTAGTTTGTGATAAGAACACACATCCAATGACACTGGTGGATCCATATGTGCTTTGTGAGAAGAACACACATGCAATGACTCTGTTTGTGGTTTATGAGAAGAACACACATGCAATGACACTGGTGGATCCATATGTGGTTTGTGAGAAGAACACACATTTCAATGACTCTAGATGTGGTTTGTGAAAAGAACACACATGCAATGACACTAGTGGATCCATATGTAGTTTGTGAGAAGAACACAAATCCAATGACAATTGTGGATCCATATGTGGTTTGTGAGAAGAACACACATCCAATGACACTGGGTGTTGTTCATGAAAAGAACACACATCGAATGACACTGGTGGATCCTTATATGGTTTGTGAAAAGAACACACATGCAATGACTCTAGATGTGGTTTGTGAGAAGAACACACATGCAATGACACTGGTGGATCCTGATGTGGTTTGTGAAAAGAACACACATCAAATGACTCTAGATGTGGTTTGTGAGAAGAACACACATGCAATGACACTGGTGGATCCATATGTGGTTTGTGAGAAGAACACACATCCACTGACACTTCTGGATCCGTATGTGGTTTGTGAGAAGAACACACATGCAATGACTCTGTTTGTGGTTTATGAGAAGAACACACATGCAATGACACTAGTGGATCCATATGTGGTTCGTGAGAAGAACACACATTTCAATGACTCTAGATGTGGTTTGTGAAAAGAACACACATGCAATGACACTAGTGGATCCATATGTGGTTTGTGAGAAGAACACAAATCCAATGACACTTGTGGATCCATATGTGGTTTGTGAGAAGAACACACATCCAATGACACTGGGTGTTGTTCATGAAAAGAACACACATCCAATGACACTGGTGGATCCTTATATGGTTTGTGAAAAGAACACACATGCAATGACTCTAGATGTGGTTTGTGAGAAGAACACACATGCAATGACACTGGTGGATCCATATGTGGTTTGTGAGAATAACACACATCCAATGACACTGGTGGATCCATTTGTGGTTTGTGAGAAGAACACTCATGCAATGACACTGGGTGTGGTTCATGAAAAGAACACACATCTAATGAACTCTGGTGGATCCTTATGTGGTTTGTGAGAAGAACACACATGCAATGACTCTAGATGTGGTTTGTGAGAAGAACACACATGCCATAACACTGGTGGATCCATATCTGGTTTGTGAGAAGAACACACATCCAATTACACTAGGTGTGGTTCATGAAAAGAACACACATCCAATGACACTGGGGGATCCTTATGTGGTTTGTGAAAGGAACACACATGCAATGACTCTAGATGTGGTTTGTGAGAAGAACACACATGCAATGACACTGGTGGATCCATATGTGGTTTGTGAGAAGAACACACATCCAATGACACTGGTGGATCCATATGTGCTTTGTGAGAAGAACACACATGTAATGACTCTGTTTGTGGTTTATGAGAAGAACACACATGCAATGACACTGGTGGACCATATGTGGTTTGTGAGAAGAACACACATTTCAATGACTCTAGATGTGGTTTGTGAAAAGAACACACATGCAATGACACTAGTGGATCCATATGTGGTTTGTGAGAAGAACACAAATCCAATGACACTTGTGGATCCATATGTGGTTTGTGAGAAGAACACACATCCAATGACACTGGGTGTTGTTCATGAAAAGAACACACATCCAATGACACTGGTGGATCCTTATATGGTTTGTGAAAAGAACACACATGCAATGACTCTAGATGTGGTTTGTGAGAAGAACACACATGCAATGACACTGGTGGATCCTTATGTGGTTTGTGAAAAGAACACACATCGAATGACTCTAGATGTGGTTTGTGAGAAGAACACATATGCAATGACACTGGTGGATCCATATGTGGTTTGTGAGAAGAACACACATCCAATGACACTGCTGGATCCGTATGTGGTTTGTGAGAAGAACACACATGCAATGACTCTGTTTGTGGTTTATGAGAAGAACACACATGCAATGACACTAGTGTATCCATATGTGGTTTGTGAGAAGAACACACATTTCAATGACTCTAGATGTGGTTTTTGAAAAGAACACACATGCAATGACACTAGTGGATCCATATGTGGTTTGTGAGAAGAACACAAATCCAATGACACTTGTGGATCCATATGTGGTTTGTGAGAAGAACACACATCCAATGACACTGGGTGTTGTTCATGAAAAGAACACACATCCAATGACACTGGTGGATCCTTATATGGTTTGTGAAAAGAACACACATGCAATGACTCTAGATGTGGTTTGTGAGAAGAACACACAAGCAATGACACTGGTGGATCCATATGTGGTTTGTGAGAAGAACACACATCGAATGACACTGGTGGATCCATATGTGGTTTGTGAGAAGAACACACATGCAATGACACTAGTGGATCCATATGTGGTTTGTGAGAAGAACACACATTTCAATGACTCTAGATGTGGTTTGTGAAAAGAACACACATGCAATGACACTAGTGGATCCATATGTGGTTTGTGAGAAGAACACACATTTCAATGACTCTAGATGTGGTTTGTGAAAAGAACACACATGCAATGACACTAGTGGATCCATATGTGGTTTGTGAGAAGAACACAAATCCAATGACACTTGTGGATCCATATGTGGTTTCTGAGAAGAACACACATCCAATGACACTGGGTGTTGTTCATGAAAAGAACATACATCCAATGACACTGGTGGATCCTTATATGGTTTGTGAAAAGAACACACATGCAATGACTCTAGATGTGGTTTGTGAGAAGAACACACATGCAATGACACTGGTTGATCCATATGTGGTTTGTGAGAATAACACACATCCAATGACACTGGTGGATCCATTTGTGGTTTGTGAGAAGAACACTCATGCAATGACACTGGGTGTGGTTCATGAAAAGAACACACATCTAATGAACTCTGGTGGATCCTTATGTGGTTTGTGAGAAGAACACACATGCAATGACTCTAGATGTGGTTTGTGAGAAGAACACACATGCCATAACACTGGTGGATCCATATGTGGTTTGTGAGAAGAACACACATCCCATTACACTGGGTGTGGTTCATGAAAAGAACACCCATCCAATGACACTGGTGGATCCTTATGTGGTTTGTGAAAGGAACACACATGCAATGACTCTAGATGTGGTTTGTGAGAAGAACACACATGCAATGACACTGGTGGATCCATATGTGGTTTGTGAGAAGAACACACATCCAATGACACTGGTGGATCCATATGTGCTTTGTGAGAAGAACACACATGCAATGACTCTGTTTGTGGTTTATGAGAAGAACACACATGCAATGACACTGGTGGACCATATGTGGTTTGTGAGAAGAACACACATTTCAATGACTCTAGATGTGGTTTGTGAAAAGAACACACATGCAATGACACTAGTGGATCCATATGTGGTTTGTGAGAAGAACACAAATCCAATGACACTTGTGGATCCATATGTGGTTTGTGAGAAGAACACACATGCAATGACACTAGTGGATCCATATGTGGTTTGTGAGAAGAACACACATTTCAATGACTCTAGATGTGGTTTGTGAAAAGAACACACATGCAATGACACTAGTGGATCCATATGTGGTTTGTGAGAAGAACACAAATCCAATGACACTTGTAGATCCATATGTGGTTTGTGAGAAGAACACACATCCAATGATACTGGGTGTTGTTCATGAAAAGAACACACATCCAATGACACTGGTGGATCCTTATATGGTTTGTGAAAAGAACACACATGCAATGACTCTAGATGTGGTTTGTGAGAAGAACACACATGCAATGACACTGGTTGATCCATATGTGGTTTGTGAGAATAACACACATCCAATGACACTGGTGGATCCATTTGTGGTTTGTGAGAAGAACACTCATGCAATGACACTGGGTGTGGTTCATGAAAAGAACACACATCTAATGAACTCTGGTGGATGCTTATGTGGTTTGTGAGAAGAATACACATGCAATGACTCTAGATGTGGTTTGTGAGAAGAACACACATGCCATAACACTGGTGGATCCATATGTGGTTTGTGAGAAGAACACACATCCAATTACACTGGGTGTGGTTCATGAAAAGAACACACATCCAATGACACTTGTGGATCCTTATGTGGTTTGTGAAAGGAACACACATGCAATGACTCTAGATGTGGTTTGTGAGAAGAACACACATGCAATGACACTGGTGGATCCATATGTGGTTTGTGAGAAGAACACACATCCAATGACACTGGTGGGTCCATATGTGCTTTGTGAGAAGAACACACATGCAATGACTCTGTTTGTGGTTTATGAGAAGAACACACATGCAATGACACTGGTGGATCCATATGTGGTTTGTGAGAAGAACACACATTTCAATGACTCTAGATGTGGTTTGTGAAAAGAACACACATGCAATGACACTAGTGGATCCATATGTGGTTTGTGAGAAGAACACAAATCCAATGACACTTGTGGATCCATATGTGGTTTGTGAGAAGAACACACATCCAATGACACTGGGTGTTGTTCATGAAAAGAACACACATCCAATGACACTGGTGGATCCTTATATGGTTTGTGAAAAGAACACACATGCAATGACTCTAGATGTGGTTTGTGAGAAGAACACACATGCAATGACACTGGTGGATCCTTATGTGGTTTGTGAAAAGAACACACATCGAATGACTCTAGATGTGGTTTGTGAGAAGAACACACATGCAATGACACTGGTGGATCCATATGTGGTTTGTGAGAAGAACACACATCCAATGACACTGCTGGATCCGTATGTGGTTTGTGAGAAGAACACACATTCAATGACTCTGTTTGTGGTTTATAAGAAGAACACACATGCAATGACACTAGTGGATCCATATGTGGTTTGTGAGAAGAACACACATTTCAATGACTCTAGATGTGGTTTGTGAAAAGAACACACATGCAATGACACTAGTGGATCCATATGTGGTTTGTGAGAAGAACACAAATCCAATGACACTTGTGGATCCATATGTGGTTTGTGAGAAGAACACACATCCAATGACATTGGGTGTTGTTCATGAAAAGAACACACATCCAATGACACTGGTGGATCCTTATATGGTTTGTGAAAAGAACACACATGCAATGACTCTAGATGTGGTTTGTGAGAAGAACACACAAGCAATGACACTGGTGGATCCATATGTGGTTTGTGAGAAGAACACACATCGAACGACTTTGGTGGATCCATATGTGGTTTGTGAGAAGAACACACATGCAATGACACTGGGTGTGGTTCATGAAAAGAACACACATCCAATGAACTCTGGTGGATCCATGTGTGGTTTGTGAGAAGAACACACATGCAATGACTCTAACTGTGGTTTGTGAGAAAAACACACATGCAATCACACTGGTGGATCCAAATGTGGTTTGTGACATGAACACACATCCAATGACACTGGTGGATCCATGTGTGGTTTGTGAGAAGAACGCACATCCAAAACACACATGCAATGACACTGGTGGATCCATATGTGGTTTGTGAGAAGAACACACATGCAATGACACTGGGTGTGGTTCATGAAAAGAACACACATTCGATGAACTCTGGTGGATCCATATGTGGTTTGTGAGAAGAACACACATGCAATGACTCTAGATGTGGTTTGTGTGAAGAACACACATGCAACGACAATGGTGGATCCATATGTGGTCTGTGAGAAGAACACACATCCAATTACACTAGGTGTGGTTCATGAAAAGAACACACATCCAATGACACTGGTGGATCCTTATGCGGTTTGTGAAAAGAACACACATGCAATGACTCTAGATGTGGTTTGTGAGAAGAACACACATGCAATGACACTGGTGGATCCATATGTGGTTTGTGAGAATAACACACATCCAATGACACTGGTGGATCCATTTGTGGTTTGTGAGAATAACACTCATGCAATGACACTGGGTGTGGTTCATGAAAAGAACACACATCCAATGAACTCTGGTGGATCCATATGTGGTTTGTGAGAAGAACACACATGCAATGACTCTAGATGTGGTTTGTGAGAAGAACACGCATGCAATGACACTGGTGGATCCATATGTGGTTTGTGAGAAGAACACACATCCAATTACACTGGGTGTGGTTCATGAAAAGAACACACATCCAATGACACTAGTGAATCCTTATGTGGTTTGTGAGAAGAACACACATTTCAATGACTCTAGATGTGGTTTCTGAAAAGAACACAGATCCAATGAACTCTGGTGGATCCATATGTGGTTTGTGAGAAGAACACACATGCAATGACTCTGTTTGTGGTTTATGAGAATAACACACATCCAATGACACTAGTGGATCCATATGTGGTTTGTGAGAAGAACACACATTTCAATGACTCTAGATATGGTTTGTGAAAAGAACACACATGCAATGACACTAGTGGATCCATATGTGGTTTGTGATAAGAACACAAATCCAATGACACTTGTGGATCCATATGTGGTTTGTGAGAAGAACACACATCCAATGACACTGGGTGTTGTTCATGAAAAGAACACACATCCAATGACACTGGTGGATCCTTATATGGTTTGTGAAAAGAACACACATGCAATGACTCTAGATGTGGTTTGTGAGAAGAACACACATGCAATGACACTGGTGGATCCATGTGTGGTTTGTGAGAAGAACACACATCGAATGACACTGGGTGTGGTTCATGAAAAGAACACAGGTCCAATGAACTCTTGTGGATCCATATGTGGTTTGTGAGAAGAACACACATGCAATGACACTGGTGGATTCTTTGTGGTTTGTGAGAAGAACACACATTTCAATAACTCTAGATGTGGTTTGTGAAAAGAACACACATGCAATGACACTGGTGGATCCATATGCGGTTTGTGAGAAGAACACACATCCAATTACACTGGTGGATCCATGTGTGGTTTGTGAGAAGAACACACATGCAATGACACTGGGTGTGGTTCATGAAAAGAACACAGATCCAATGAACTCTGGTGGATCCATATGTGGTTTATGAGAAGAACACACATGCAATGACACTGGTGGATTCTATGTGGTTTGTGAGAAGAACACACATTTCAATGACTCTAGATGTGGTTTGTGAAAAAAACACATGCAATGACACTGGTGGATCCATATGTGGTTTGTGAGAAGAACACACATGCAATAACACTGGTGGATCCATATGTGTTTTGTGAGAAGAACACACATGCAATGACACTAGTGGATCCATATGTGGATTGTGGGAAGAACACTCATGCAATGACAATGGGTGTGGTTCATGAAATCAAAACGCATCCAATGAACTCTGGTGGATCCATATGTGGTTTGTGAGAAGAACACACATGCAATGACTCTAGATGTCATTTGTCAGAAGAACACAAATGCAATGCCACTGGTGGATTCATATGTGGTTTGTGAGAAGAACACACATTTCAATGACTCTAGATGTGGTTTGTGAAAAGAACACACATGCAATGAAATTGGTGGATCCATATGTGGTTTGTGAGAAGAACACACATCCAATTACACTGGGTGTGATTCATGAAAAGAACACACATCCAATGACACTGGTGGATCCTTATGCGGTTTGTGAAAAGAACACACATGCAATGACTCTAGATGTGGTTTGTGAGAAGAACACACATGCAATGACACTGGTGGATCCATATGTGGTTTGTGAGAAGAACACACATCCAATGACACTGGTGGATCCATATGTGGTTTGTGAGAAGAACACTCATGCAATGACACTGGGTGTGGTTCAAGAAAAGAAAACACATCCAATGAACTCTGGTGGATCCATATGTGGTTTGTGAGAAGAACACACATGCAATGACTCTAGATGTCATATGTGAGAAGAACACACATGCAATGACACTGGTGGATTCATATGTGGTTTGTGAGAAGAACACACACAATGACTCTAGATGTGGTTTCTGAAAAGAACACACATGCAATGACACTGGTGGATCCATATGTGGTTTGTGAGAAGAACACACATCCAATTACACTGGGTGTGCTTCATGAAAAGAACACACATCCAATGACACTGGTGGATCCTTATGTGGTTTGTGAAAAGAACCCACATACAATGACTCTAGATGTGGTTTGTGAGAAGAACACACATGCAATGACACTGGTGGATCCATATGTGGTTTGTGAGAAGAACACACATCCAATGTCACTGGTGGGTCCATATGTGGTTTGTGAGAAGAACACACATCCAATGACACTGGTTGATCCATATGTGGTTTGTGAGAAGAACACACATGCAATGACTCTGTTTGTGGTTTATGAGAACAACACACATGCAATGACACTGGTGGATCCATATGTGGTTTGTGAGAAGAACACACATTTCAATGACTCTAGATGTGGTTTCTGAAAAGAACACACATGCAATGACACTAGTGGATCCATATGTGGTTTGTGATAAGAACACAAATCCAATGACACTGGTGGATCCTTATATGGTTTGTGAAAAGAACACACATGCAATGACTCTAGATGTGGTTTGTGAGAAGAACACACATGCAATGACACTGGTGGATCCATGTGTGGTTTGTGAGAAGAACACACATCGAATGACACTGGGTGTGGTTCATGAAAAGAACACAGGTCCAATGAACTCTTGTGGATCCATATGTGGTTTGTGAGAAGAACACACATGCAATGACACTGGTGGATTCTTTGTGGTTTGTGAGAAGAACACACATTTCAATGACTCTAGATGTGGTTTGTGAAAAGAACACACATGCAATGACACTGGTGGATCCATAGGCGGTTTGTGAGAAGAACACACATCCAATTACACTGGGTGTGGTTCATGAAAAGAACACACATCCAATGACACTGGTGGATCCTTATGTGGTTTGTGAAAAGAACACACATGCAATGACTCTAGATGTGGTTTGTGAGAAGAACACAGATGCAATGACACTGGTGGATCCATATGTGGTTTGTGAGAAGAACACACATTTCAATGACTCTAGATGTGGTTTGTGAAAAGAACATACATGCAATGACACTAGTGGATCCATATGTGGTTTGTGAGAAGATCACAAATCCAATGACACTTGTGGATCCATATGTTGTTTGTGAGAAGAACACACATCCAATGACACTGGGTGTTGTTCATGAAAAGAACTCACATCCAATGACACTGGTGGATCCTTATATGGTTTGTGAAAAGAACACACATGCAATGACTCTAGATGTGGTTTGTGAGAAGAACACACATGCAATGACACTGGTGGATCCATATGTGGTTTGTGAGAAGAACACAGATGCAATGACACTGGGTGTGGTTCATGAAAAGAACACAGATCCAATGAACTCTGGTGGATCGATATGTGGTTTGTGAGAAGAACACACATGCAATGACACTAGTGGATTCTATGTGGTTTGTGAGAAGAACACACATTTCAATGACTCTAGATGTGGTTTGTGAAAAAAAACACATGCAATGACACTGGTGGATCCATATGTGGTTTGTGAGAAGAACACACATGCAATGACACTGGTGGATCCATATGTGGTTTGTGAGAAGAACACACATGCAATGACACTGGTGGATCAATATGTGGATTATGGGAAGAACACTCATGCAATGACAATGGGTGTGGTTCATGAAAATAACACGCATCCAATGAACTATGGTGGATCCATATGTGGTTTGTGAGAAGAACACACATGCAATGCCACTGGTGGATTCATATGTGGTTTGTGAGAAGAACACACATTTCAATGACTCTAGATGTGCTTTTTGAAAAGAACACACATGCAATGAAATTGGTGGATCCATATGTGGTTTGTGAGAAGAACACACATCGAATTACACTGGGTGTGGTTCATGAAAAGAACACACATCCAATGACACTGGTGGATCCTTATGCGGTTTGTGAAAAGAACACACATGCAATGACTCTAGATGTGGTTTGTGAGAAGAACACACATGCAATGACACCGGTGGATCCATATGTGGTTTGTGAAAAGAACACACATCCAATGACACTGGTGGATCCATATGTGGTTTGTGAGAAGAACACACATCCAATGAAACTGGGTGTGGTTCATGAAAAGAACACACATCCAATGAACTCTGGTGGATCCATATGTGGTTTGTGAGAAGAACACACATGAAATGACTCTAGATGTATTTTGTGAGAAGAACACACATGCAATCACACCGGTGGATTCATATGTGGTTTGTGAGAAGAACACACATTTCAATGACTCTAGATGTGGTTTCTGAAAAGAACACACATGAAATGACACTGGTGGATCCATATGTGGTTTGTGAGAAGAACACACATCCAATAACACTGGGTGTGGTTCATGAAAAGAACACACATCCAATGACAATTGTGGATCCTTATGTGGTTTGTGAAAAGAACACACATGCAATGACTCTAGATGTGGTTTGTGAGAAGAACACACATTCAATGACATTGGTGGATCCATATGTGGTTTGTGAGATGAACACACATCCAATGACACTGGTGGATCCATATGTGGTTTGTGAGAAGAACACACATGCAATGACTCTGTTTGTGGTTTATGAGAAGAACACACATGAATGACACTGGTGGATCCATATGTGGTTTGTGAGAAGAACACACATTTTAATGACTCTAGATGTGGTTTGTGAAAAGAACACACATGCAATGACACTAGTGGATCCATATGTGGTTTGTGAGAAGAACACAAATCCGATGACCCTGGGTGTTGTTCATGAAAAGAACACACATCTAATGACACTAGTGGATCCTTAAATGGTTTGTGAAAAGAACACACATGCAATGACTCTAGATGTGGTTTGTGAGAAGAAACATGCAATGACACTGGTGGATCCATATGTGGTTTGTGAGAAGAACACACATGCAATGACACTGGGTGTGGTTCATGAAAAGAACATAGATCCAATGAACTCTGGTGGATCCATATCTGGTTTGTGAGAAGAACACACATGCAATGACTCCAACTGTGGTTTGTGAGAAGAACACACATGCAATCACACTGGTGGATCCAAATGTGGTTTGTGAGATGAACACACATCTAATGACACTGGTGGATCCATGTGTGGTTTGTGAGAAGAACACGCATCCAAAACACACATGCAATGACACTGGTGGATCCATATGTGGTTTGTGAGAAGAACACACATGCAATGACACTAGGTGTGGTTCATGAAAAGAACACACATCCAATGAACTCTGATGGATCCATATGTGGTTTGTGAGAAGAACACACATGCAATGACTCTAGATGTGGTTTCTATGAAGAACACACATGCAACGACACTGGTGGATCCATATGTGGTTTGTGAGAAGAACACACATTTCAATGACTCTAGATGTGGTTTGTGAAAAGAACACACATGCAATGACACTGGGGGATCCATATGTGGTTTGTGTGAAGAACACACATCCAATTACACTGGGTGTGGTTCATGAAAAGAACACACATCCAATGACACTGGTGGATCCATACGTGGTTTATGAAAAGAACACACATGCAATGACTCTAGATGAGGGTTGTGAGAAGAACACACATGCAATGACACTAGTGGATACATATGTGGTTTGTGAGAAGAACACACATCCAATGAAACTGGTGGATCCATATGTGGTTTGTGAGAAGAACACTCATGCAATGACACTGGGTGTGGTTCATGAAAAGAACAGACATCCAATGAACTCCGATGGATCCATATGTGGTTTCTGAGAAGAACACACATGCAATGACTCTAGATGTGGTTTGTGAGAAGACCACACATGCAATGACACTGGTGGATTAATATGTTGTTTGTGAGAAGAACACACATTTCAATGACTCTAGTTGTGGTTTGTGAAAAGAACACACATGGAATGACACTAGTGGATCCATATGTGGTTTGTGAGAAGAACACACATGCAATGACACTGGGTGTGGTTCATGAAAAGAACACACATCCAATGAACTCTGGTGGATCCATATGTGGTTTGTGAGAAGAACACACATGCAATGACTCTAGATGTGGTTTGTGAGAATAACGCACATGCAATGGCACTGGTGGATCCATATGTGGTTCGTGAGAAGAACACACATTTCAATGACTCTAGATGTGGTTTGTGAAAAGAACACACATGCAATGACACTGGTGGATCCATATGTGGTTTGTGAGAAGAACACACATCCAATTACACTGGGTGTGGTTCATGAAAAGAACACACATCCAATGACACTAGTGGACCCTTATGTGGTTTGTGAAAAGAACACACATGCAATGACTCTAGATGTGGTTTGTGAGAACAACACACATGCAATGACACTGGTGGTTCCATATGTGGTTTATGAGAAGAACACACATCCAATGACACTGGTGGATCCATATGTGGTTTGTGAGAAGAACACACATGCAATGACTCTGGATGTGGTTTATGAGAAGAACACACATGCAGTGACACTGGTGGATCCATATGTGTTTTGTGAGAATAAAACACATTTCAATGACTCTAGATGTGGTTTGTGAAAAGAACACACATGCAATGACACTGGTGGATCCATATGTGGTTTGTGAGAAGAACACACATGCAATGACACTAGGTGTGGTTCATGAAAAGAACACACATCCAATGAACTCTGGTGGATCCATATTTGGTTTGTGAGAAGAACACACATGCAATGACTCTAGATGTGGTTTCTATGAAGAACACACATGCAACGACACTGGTGGATCCATATGTGGTTTGTGAGAAGAACACACATTTCAATGAATCTAGATGTGGTTTGTGAAAAGAATACACATGCAATGACACTGGGGGATCCATATGTGGTTTGTGAGAAGAACACACATCCAATTACACTGGGTGTGGTTCATGAAAAGAACACACATCCAATGACACTGGTGGATCCATACGTGGTTTGTGAAAAGAACACACATGCAATGACTCTAGATGAGTGTTGTGAGAAGAACACACATGCAATGACACTAGTGGATACATATGTGGTTTGTGAGAAGAACACACATCCAATGACACTGGTGGATCCATATGTGGTTTGTGAGAAGAACACTCATGCAATGACACTGGGTCTGGTTCATGAAAAGAACATACATCCAATGAACTCCGGTGGATCCATATGTGGTTTGTGAGAAGAACACACATGCAATGACTCTAGATGTGGTTTGTGAGAAGAACACACATGCAATGACACTGGTGGATTAATATGTTGTTTGTGAGAAGAACACACATTTCAATGACTCTAGTTGTGGTTTGTGAAAAGAACACACATGCAATGACACTAGTGGATCCATATGTGGTTTGTGAGAAGAACACACATGCAATGACACTGGGTGTGGTTCATGAAAAGAACACACATCCAATGACACTGGTGGATCCTTATGTAGTTTGTGAAAAGAACACACATGCAATGACTCTAGATGTGGTTTGTGAGAAGAACACACATGCAATGATACGGGTGGATCCATATGTGGTTTGTGAGAAGAACACACATCCAATGACACTCGTGGATCCATATGTGGTTTGTGAGAAGAACACTCATGCAATGACACTGCGTGTGGTTCATGAATAGAACACACATCCAATGAACTTTGGTGGATCCATATGTGGTTTCTGAGAAGAACACACATGCAATGACTCTAGATGTGGTTTGTGAGAAGAACACACATGCATGACACTGGTGGATTCATATGTGGTTTGTGAGAAGAACACACATTTCAATGACTCTAGATGTGGTTTGTGAAAAGAACACACATGCACTGACACTGGTGGATCCATATGTGGTTTGTGAGAAGAACACACATGCAATGTGTGGTTCATGAAAAGAACACACATACAATGAACTCTGGTGGATCCATATGTGGTTTGTGAGAAGAACACACATGCATGTGACTCTAGATGTGGTTTGTGAGAAGAACACACATGCAATGGCACTGGTGGATCCATATGTGGTTTGCGAGATGAACACACATTTCAATGACTCTAGATGTGGTTTGTGAAAAGAACACACTTGCAATGACACTGGTGGATCCATATGTGGTTTGTGAGAAGAACACACATCCAATTATACTGGGTGTGGTTCATGAAAAGAACACACATCCAATGACACTTGTTGATCCTTATGTGGTTTGTGAAAAGAACACACATGAATGACTCTAGATGTGGTTTGTGAGAACAACACACATGCAATGACACTGGTGGATCCATATGTGGTTTGTGAGAAGAACACACATCCAATGACACTGGTGGATCCATATGTGGTTTGTGAGAAGAACACACATGCAATGACTCTAGATGTGGTTTATGAGAAGAACATACATGCAATGACACTGGTGGATCCATATGTGGTTTGTGAGAAGAACACACATTTCAATGACTCTAGATGTGGTGTGTGAAAAGAACACACATGCAATGACACTGGTGGATCCATATGTGGTTTGTGCGAAGAACACACATCCAATGACACCGGTGGATCCATATGTGGTTTGTGAGAAGAACACACATCCAATGACACTGGGTGTGGTTCATGAAAAGAGCACACATCCAATGACACTGGTGGATCGTTATGTGGTTTGTGAAAAGAACACACATGCAATGACTCTAGATGTGGTTTCTAAGAAGAACACACATGCAATGACACTGGTGGATCCATATGTGGTTTGTGAGAAGAACACACATCCAATGACACTGGTGGATCCATATGTGGTTTGTGAAAAGAACACACATGCAATAACACTAGGTGTAGTTCATGAAAAGAACACACATCCAATGAACTCTGGTGGATCCATATGTGGTTTGTGAAAAGAACACACATGCAATGACTCTAGTTGTGGTTTGTGAGAAGAACACACATGCAATCACACTGGTGGATCCATATGTGGCTTGTGAGATGAACACACATCCAATTACACTAGTGGATCCATGTGTGGTTTGTTAGAAGAACACACATCCAAAAAACACATGCAACGACACTGGTGGATCCATATGTGGTTTGTGGAAAGAACATACATGCAATGACACTAGCTTTGGTTAATGAAAAGAACAAACATGCAATGACTTTGATGGATCCATATGTGGTTTGTGAAAAGAACACACATGGAATGACTCTTGTTGTGATTAATGAAAAGAACACACATGAAATTACTATGGTGGATCCATGTGGTTTGTGAAAAGAACACACATGCAATGACTGTAGCTATGGTTAGTGAATAGAACACACACGCAATGACACTGTTGGATCCATATATGGTTTGTGAAAAGAACAGACATGCAATGAACTCTGGTGGATCTAGATCTGGTTTGTGAGAAGAACACACATGCAATAACACTGGTTGTGGTTCATAAAAAGAACACACATGCAATAACACTGGTGGATCCATAAGTGATTTGTGAGAAGAACACACATCCAATGACACTTGTGGATCCATATGTGGTTTATAAGAAGAACACACATGCAATGACACTGGGTGTGGTTCATGAAAAGAACACACATCCAATGAACTCTGGTGGATCCATATGTTGTTTGTGAGAGGAACACACATGCAATGACTCTAGATGTGGTTTGTGAGAAGAACACACATGCAATGACACTGGTGGATTCATATGTGGTTTGTGAGAAGAACACACATTTCAATGACTCTAGATGTGGTTTGTGAAAAGAACACACATGCAATGACACTAGTGGATCCATATGTGGTTTGTGAGAAGAACACACGTCAAATTACACTGGGTGTGGTTCATGAAAAGAACACACATCCAATGACACTGGTGGATCCTTATGTGGTTTGTGAAAAGAACACACATGCAATGACTCTAGATCTGGTTTGTGAGAAGAACACACATGCAATGACACTAGTGGATCCATATGTGGTTTGTGAGAAGAACACACATCCAATGACACTGGTGGATCAATATGTGGTTTGCGAGAAGAACACTGATACATTGCTAATGTATCTATAATTTTTGATGTTCCATGCTTGGTTTTATCTACTTTCTTGTGTCTTGTCCACACTTTGGAGTACTTTTCATATGATTTCTTGGACTAACCTATTAACAAGAGCCACAAAGCCAAACGCCTGTTTTTCTGTTTTTGGTTCCAGGAAGTTAGAAAATGAATATTCTCGGAATTGGACGGGACAAAAGCCAAAGTTATTATTTTACCGGGTGACACTTGGAGCCACAATACGAGACGGAGAAGGGCCTGAGGTTGGCCACACCACCTGGTGGCGCGGGCCTGGCCAAGCCACGCCAGGGGGTGATGTGGGCCCCTTCGGCACCCCCTCGGTCTCCCCTCTCGCCTATAAGAGCCTCCCGATGCATAAACCCTAAATCATAAAGCCTCCAGCCACGAAAAGTTCCGCAGCGCCGCCGCCACCGCAGGGGAGATTCGGGGGACAGAAAGTCTCTGTTATGGCACCCTGCCGGGACGGGGAAGTGCCCCCGGAGCCATCTCCATCGATCTCCACCACCATCTCCATCGTTGTTGCTGATTCCCATGATGAGGAGGGAGTAGTTCTCTCTTGAGGCTAAGGGTTCTATCGGTAGCTATGTGTTCATCTCTCTCTCTATGCATGATCATATTGTGATCATGAGCTTTGTAATCAAGTAGATCTACCTTGCTACTCAAGTGCTTTAATAGATCTCTGCTCTCCCCATGTGTGTGAATGTGACAGCGTGCACACCATGGTGGCACTTAGGCTAGAGGTTACAAATACTTGTTATGAGTTATATTTGGAGTTGGATGTCTTTATGAAATTGTGGTGTTTGTTTGAACCATCTAGTGCTGAAGGTGACAGTGTGGGGTTTTCTAGATGGGAAAGGCTTACTTTGAGGTGTGCTGTTATAGCCCTACCATGGATTATAGTGTCCAACCGGAGAGTAGTTCAGCGTAGTGTCATAAAGAAGAATATATTTATATGAGAGTGTTCACTAGTGAAAGTATGATCCCTAGGCCTTGTTTCTAAGCACTGAAACACCGTTTGCTATTAGATCTATTACATGTTTGCTTGCTTCTATCTTTATTTCAGTTTTACTTTAGTCTTTTCCACGCCATCAAGATATTTTGTATCACCGTTACCACTTATAATTATCTATACCACTTGTATTTCACTATCTCTTCGCTGAACTAGTGCACCTATACACCTGACAAGTGTATTGGGTGTGGTGGGGACACAAGAGACTTCTTGTGTCTTGATTGCAGGGTTGCTTGAGAGGGGATACCTTTGACCACTTCCTCCCTGAGTTCGATAAATCTTGGGTGATCCACTTAAGGGAAAACTTGCTGCTATTCTACAAACCTCTGCACTTGGAGGCCCAACAACTGTCTACAAGAATAGAAGTGCATAGACATCAAGCTATTTTCTGGCGCCGTTGTCGGGGAGGTAAGGTAAAAGGTACTCACATCGCCCGGTGTGAGTGCTCGAAGTTATTTCCTTTAGATTCTGCAATTTTGTCTTTTTGTTTCTTGTTTTTATTTTCACTAGTTGGGCTTAATGGTATTTATCTTGAGTTAGGACATGAAGTGTTTGAAGAGAAAATTAAAAAACCTATGGAACTTTATTTGCGTGCTAATAACAATGTTGTTAGCATGAATTCTTTGGACACCATTATTGCTAATGCTATGGAAAAGTCTAAGCTTCGGGAAGCTAGTTTTTATGAAAATGATCTTTTTAGTCCCCCATCTTTAGAGGAGAAAATTTGCTTTGGTGATACTATACCTCCAATATATGATGATTACAATGATGAATATGATATTTTTAGTCCGCCTACTATTGAGGAGGAAATTAATTATGACTACAATATGCCTCCTATATTTGATGATTATGGTGATGAGAATAATGATGATAGCTATTTTGTTGAATTTTCTCCTACTACGATTAATAAGAATGACTATGTTTATGTGGAGAGTATTAATTCTTTTATGCATGTGGGTCATGATAAGAATGTTTTATGTGATAGTTATATTGATAATTTTATTCATGATGCTACTAAAAGTTATTATGAGAGAGGGAAACATGGTTTTATGTATCTCAACAATATTAAGTTTCCCCTTTTTATGTTGAAAATTTTGAAGTTGCACTTGTTTTGCTTTCCTATGCTTGTTGCTTTGTGCTTTCATGACTTGTTTCTTTACAAGATTCCTATGCATAGGAAGTGGGTTAGACTTAAATGTGCTTTGAATTTTCTTCTTGATGCTCTCTTTTGCTTCAATTCATATTTCTTATGTGAGCATCTTCTCAAACTATCATGCCTAACTTAAAGGCGTTAAAGAAAAGTACTTATTGGGAGATAACCCAAAAGTTTTAGATGAGTCTTGGAAGTTATTTCTTCAGTAATAACCTCTCCTTATCCTTTTTATTTGCTTTTTGTGCCAAGAGTAACCTCTAATGAGAGAGAAGTAATGATTGGGAAAGTTGCTATCTCAAAACAGATTTCTGTGCTTCACCATAAAAATTCATGTAAAATATCTATACGTCCTTTTTAGGAGTGAATTTTTGTTCTTCTGCCCCAGGTTGTTATCTAACTTTCGTTAGTTCGATACTTTTCGATTTGAGTAACAGAAGGTCTTCAAAAAAATTCGTCTTTACCTGCTGGTCTGTTTTGATAGATTTCTGCCATTATTTGCATTTGCTTCTTGTTGGTTCCTTTTTGAGTTCTTTTGGGGATTGAGATTTTTGAGGGAAGTGCTACAGTAGCTAGTGTTCTAATGGAAGTTTTATTGGTGTTGGAACTGAACCTAAAGATCTATTATCTTGAGTACACTAATGTTGCTAATAAAGATAGTGTGAAGTTTTGTATGAAGGAAAAAATTTAGGTGTATGGAAGGAATGAGTAATGAGATGAAGAATGGACTAAATCTCAAGCTTGGTGATGCCACGTGTGTCACCCCAAGAAATATCCAAGAAGTACAAGCGTCAAAGCTTGGGGATGCGCAAGGCATCCCCTTCTTCATCAATAAAAATCCCAGGTTTCTTCCAAACGCTTCATTTTTATTGTTTCATGCACAGTTGTGTTGTTCTTGGAGCATCTTCTTTTTTGTTTTCATTTTGGTTTTTCGTTTGCTTGGTTTTCTTAGTTTGCTGAATAAATTGGTTGGACCCCCTCTTTCATACATTGGTGTCACATCCCAAGATTTTCCAAATCTTGTAATGTGAAAAATAAATAAACAAAATAAATTTTTGTTGAAAATCAGGGTGAAAAGAAACTTTTGTTTCTAAAAGGAAACTTAAAATCCCATCCTGAACAAACTTTGGTTAAAGTTTGAATTCAACAAATCCAAATCAAGAGAAATGCATTCCTCAATGAATGTATCTGGAAATTTGAACACTTGGAAAATAAATCCAAAACCCTAAGCCCTAATGGAATAAAAACCATTTCCAAGTTATCTCCAAATCCATGGATTTGATCCATACCAAAATTGATCAACAAATATTCACAAAGGATCAAGAAAGACCATAGAAGTTGGTTTCACTCAAATTGGAACCAGGGATAAAAATCTTATGAATATGATAAGATAAGGAGATTGAATTTCCAAAGCTAATAAAGCCCTTACCCAAAAACCCATACCAATTGGTGAACAAATAATCCTAAAGGGATTTAAAAACATAAAGAAATTATCAAATGGAAATTTTTATTAATTAAATCAAACCCTATTTTATTAAATAACTAAAGATCCATTTTATTTAAATAATAAATGGATCCTAAAATAAATAAAAATATTATTTTTATTATGGATTTGGATTATGTTGATAAACAGAACCAAATTCAAAGTACAAGTTGAGTGATTGTTCGAATTGTTTGAATGGTTTGATTGTTTGAATAATTGATTGAAATTCAAAACAGAAAAATAGATTTAGAAAAGGAAAAAGAAAACTGACAGAAAAAAAAATAGTGCAAAGGACAGCCCAACCCAGCAGCCCACTAAGGCCCAGTCCAACCCAGTCTTCTCCCCCTGCACGAAACGTTTTGCACACGAACACTTACCCGCAAAGAGTATGACCAGTGGACCCTCCCCCTCATTTATTTTCCCACTGACCGATGGACCCCACCTCTCTCTCTCTCTCTCTCTCTCTCTCTCTCACAAAGCGAACCGTTATTCACCATGAAAGAAACCCACACCCTCACTGATTGGTGGACCCAACCCCTTTCCTTTTCTATCACTGACGTAGAAGACCCACTCCCACTCTCTCTCTTTCACTGACGAGACGACCCCACTATCCCTGTTCATCGTCCTCCCCGCGACTCCTTCTTACCCTCACCGCGCGGCCGTTTCTGCCGTTGATTCTCGCGCTTGAATTCGCCTTAACGCCACGTTAATTCCTCGCCGCGACCACGCTCCCTTAAAAGCCTCCCTCTCCTCGCCATTTCCCCTTACTCACCTCTCCCTCTCTGCCCCTAGGCTGCCCCGATTTCTTCCTGCTCCGCCACTGCTCCGACGAGAGTCCCAAGGAAATTCCGGCAGAGCCACACCACCTCCTGCCTTCCCGAACACACGAGCATGCTCACCGCATCCTGGCGCATCTTCCTGTGCCAGTCATTCATCCGCGGGCGCCCCAGAGCGTCGGCAACGACTAGCTTCCGAACACCGCTGTCTGCCTTCTTCTCCGACGACGTTCCCAGGTAGTATCCGACCTCCCCTCTCCTCCCCGTGGACACGATGATGATCTCCAAGCTCATACGAACCTAACAGCACTTTCCGTTTGTCTTAGGACGCCCCTATCCTCGCCTTCGACAAGCTCCGAGCGCCGCCGTCTGTCTGCAACTACGACGACGACTTCCAGGTGAACCAGACCGCCCCTTTCCCTCTCATTCACGCACACGACCTTGCCTGAGTCCTGCACATCTAACCGTGACTTCGCCTTGACCCTGTAAATCTAACCGCGACGTTGTTTTGCCTTGGAGTGAACCACAGCACCGTCCACGACGACCACCTGACGCACCTGACGCCGTCCTCCACTCCGGCGAGCAATCGCAGTCGTACCAGAGCGCCCCTCGCCCGACCAACACCTCCTCGAGCATCGCCGTGACCCCCTGAGCCCGGTGAGCATCTTCCCTTTCTCCCTCACCTCCTGTAGCATCAGCACCGTCGTCGACCGACAGCTCCGCCGCCGGTAGCCACCGCAGCGCCGCTCCTTTTAGGTCAAACGCGCAGCGACCGTTAGATGCAGATCCATTGGCTACGATAGATTAACTTAACCGCGAAGAGGTACGTGCCCTGTGCCATGCGATCTAACTAGATCCAGCGCTCCACGTTGCCGATCCACGCGAAGTGGTATCGTCCAGTAAGATACTGACGCGTGGCCAGGTCTGTTTTAAAACAGAATTTGAAAAACAGATTTAAGTGCCATTTTGAAAACCCTATAACTTTGGATCCACACGTCCAAAAATTACAAATTTTATGTCGTTGGATTCAGGAGAGCAAGCCCTAGCCAACCATGCCCTTAGTTTAGAAAATAGTATCTGTTAGCTTGCTTGATTTTGCAGATTCTTTTGTGAGCTTGTTTAGATTAGAAGAATTGCTTAAAAATGTTTTTAGGGTTAAAACCTTTGCAAAATGGTTTGTGGTGACCTTACTGACCCTAGGAACCAACCCATGTTTTGGAAAATGAATTTGGAAAAGTTTAGAATGGATTACTTGGTTTAGTCCATTTCTAGCTAATTAAAAACTATTGATTTGTTTATGAAAATGTTTTTGAGTAAAAAACTTTGGGAAAATGTTTTGGCCCAAACCTACTGACCCAAACACCAAGTTTTGCAATAGCAACTCATTTGGTGAAACAAAATAAGTATTCTTTGATTTAAAACCATTTCTAATCAAATAGAAATGTGGGTTAATTATTAAAAATGGTCTTGGAATAAAACCTTTGGAAAATGTTTTGTTTTAAACTCACTAACCCCAAACCCCAAGTTTTGTGATTGAAAACATATTTGGTGAACCCTATAGGTTAATGCCCTAGTAAAAATATTTCTACACCACATAAAATGACACTTTGTTTTGAAAATGGTTTTGAAGTGAAACCTCTTTGCAAATGACTTGGCCACTTTACAAAATGACCATTAGGTGCTTTCAAATGTCTAAGACCCACTAGGAACCACTTTTTCAAACAAAACAAAGCTTGGCATGCTTGCATGCATTTCTTTGACTTTGTTATTTTATGTGTGTTGTTTTGCTTGATTGGTAGATTGAGTTTGTGCCTTGCTTGATTGAATTGTAGTGACTTGAAGAGTGTGATTGTTGCAAGACAAGGAGTGAACCTATACTCTACCAAAAAGGCAAGTGATGCTACATATCTTTTGTCCCATTACTTTCACTATGCATTAGTGTTTTTGCTAAGTAAAACTTGCATGGATTTTATTTTGCTAAGTATAGACCTTGCTATAGGAAAACCTAGTAGATGAATCCTTAGTAGGATTTTCCTAAGTTAAGAATCCTATTACTATCAAGCTTAGCCTAGCTAATAGAAAACAAGGGTGGAATATATATTCATACTATGGAAAATTCCTAAGTCTGAGGACTTATGTTTTGTTTAATAAAACAACTAAGTGAAAGATATAACCGGGTGGAATGGAAGGAATGGCTTGTGTTGAGTGGTTCACAAGGCCATGGACTTGGCTTGTGTATCTCACTTGTGAATGGCCACCCAGGAAACAAAGAGATTTGAGATGTCAAATGTTGAGAAGCTTGAAGTGCAACCACTTGGCAATATGGGCTCTGCCATGATCATATAGGTTGAAAGAACTTAGCCATATGGACAGTGGGTGGTAGTGTTTGATAGGTTGGAGCGCGTCCATGATGGTCTAAGGGAAGGCTTCTGAAAGATCTTGTCTTGGGAAACCAAGTCTTGTGGGGAAAGTGCACCACCTCTGCAGAGTGTAAAACCTAAGTACTTAGCCATGTCCCTGGTAAAGGACAATTTGAGCATCAAGACATGGAAGCTATCAAGAATCTCATCATTCCAATTTCTAAATAAAACTTGTGGGTGAACAAGGGTTGTTTGAATTCCTCAAAACTTTGATTAAGAGATGGCTTGGTACAAGGATCTTGAAATCTTTGATTGAGGAAAATTGATTTTGTCAAAACTTCAAATCTTTGATGGAGAGATGCCTTGAAGGATCTTCAAATCTTTGATTGGGAGAAGCTTTTTGAAAATATTTGTCAAAACAAAAATTTAGTATTTTCAAATGTTAGGGAAAAATCTATTTTAAGCAATGCAAGCCTCAACTCCACTTAGCCAAATGCATATAGATGATAGACTCCACTATACTACCATAGTATCACTTGCCAATACAATTCAAATGTATTGACCCTTGTGGCTGTAACTTGTAATGTTGCAGGTTTGATTGATTTTAGTGAAGATTGATTGTTTAGGATTACAAAGTCTACAACCAACATCTGCCTATGGCACTTTGAAGATGAAGGACCCCATGACTATAGTTATTCCGCTGCAATGTAATGTAATAGCCAAATGAGCTATGTATTGATGTAATAAAATTATGTTATTCCTGGTTATAAAGTTAAATTATGACCTTTGTCTCTTGATATTACATCTAAACTGTGGATGCTAGCTATTGATCCAGGGACTAGCATTGTAAACACAGGGGACTCAATCTTATTTAAAGGTTGGGATCCTGACATGGTATCAGAGCATTGTGTTGCCTGTAGGATTTGTAACCCTAGGATTGGACAAAAACCCTTAGAAAAATAGGAGTTGTATTTGTTCCAAAAACTTATTTACAAAAACACTAGTAAACACTTTCCTCAACCATTTTGATTTTGACTCTACATCTCTTCTATTTCAAACTTAATGGAAAAGCCTACCCCATGACCAAAGAATACACCATGTGCAAAGGACTTCATCAACTCTAATGACTTCAACTTCTTCAACTCTAATGACTTCAACATCTTCAGCATATTCACCAAGGACTTCCAACTTGGATACCACTAAGGACTACAATTGAGACAAGAAATGTTACTCAAGACTTGAAGACTAAGGAAACACAACTTAGAAGGAACCATGACCACCTTTGAAGTTTTGTGACCAAGACACAAGAATTCTCCAAGGATACAAAGATATCATTCAAGAAGAATCAACCAAGAAGGATGGAAAGATCACAAGTGAACCATATAGATGGACCACCATATTATAGTTAAGTCTAACACCCCAACTTGTGTGGTGTAATAAAAATATTTTGTTACCTAAGTATGTGCTTGAACTTTGTTTGAGTGGAGTGTTTGTTTGTGATTGCTTGCACATTGCTTGTGTGAATTGTGATGAGTGTGATTAGAATTATTTCCTTAGAAATCTTTTGCCTATCCTAATCCCAATCCAACCCAAACAGATGACTACTCCAAGAGACTCCAACATCAAGGTTGATGACACCAACACCAACCAAGAGGTGCACATGAAGGAGCTCATAGCAACCCAACACCAGTTGAACCAACTAACAGCTCAGTTCATAGCCAGCAATAGTGATAAAGACCCTACCCTGCAAAGGTTTTTGGAAGAACAATCCCAACTGATGCTTAAGGTGGCTAATCAAATGATCAATGAAGAAAACTATCCAAAGAGAGTGTATGACAACAAGGATGACAGGAATGTTATTCTAGATGGAACCCTAGCTTGCATTATTTGTGGAGACAAGGATCATACTTCCAAGGAGCATGAAGATCAATGCCCCAATTGTGAAGAGAAACATCCAACAAATCAATGCCCCACATCTCAAGCTACTTGTTTCCTATGTGAAGGAAATAATCATGTCCCTATCCAATGCCCCATCTATGCCATTGTTGAACAAAGGAAACAAGAAGGATCCAAGTCTACCAAAGGAAAAAGACCACTCATACCTCCAAACAAGACAACCCAATTCAAAGGATCAAAGAAACCCAAGAAACCAAGACAGGACATGAGCCTTGTGCAATGTCGCAAATGTAAGGAAATGGGACACTACCCCAGTGGATGCCCAGAGAACATGAAGAATAAAGGGATTGACCAAGTGGTGTGCAACAATTGCAAAGAACCAGGCCAATATGTAGCAACTTGTCCACAAGAGCAACGAAAAGAACTCCAAGATATCCACTGTTTCAATTGCAAGAACCCAGGACACTATGCAAGCAACTGCCCAGAAAAGATGAAGAACAAGTTGAACAAGCCAATGGAGAAACTCAACCTTGGCCTATGAGTCAAGTGAGAAAGACAAGGGCACTATGCAGAAGTTTTCCAAGATTCCAAGAAGGCCAACATGTAGTCTAGTTGGAAAATTTTTTAAGGGTGGTAGTACCCTAGTTGTTTGAGCCTGCTTGTAACCCTAACCTTCCCAAATCTCGGGGACGAGATTTATTTTAAGGGTGGTAGCCTGTCACATCCCAAGATTTTCCAAATCTTGTAATGTGAAAAATAAATAAACAAAATAATTTTTTGTTGAAAATCAGGGTGAAAAGAAACTTTTGTTTCTAAAAGGAAACTTAAAATCCCATCCTGAACAAACTTTGGTTAAAGTTTGAATTCAAAAAATCCAAATCAAGAGAAATGCATTCCTCAATGAATGTATCTGGAAATTTGAACACTTGGAAAATAAATCCAAAACCCTAAGCCCTAATGGAATAAAAACCATTTCCAAGTTATCTCCAAATCCATGGATTTGATCCATACCAAAATTGATCAACAAATATTCACAAAGGATCAAGAAAGATCATAGAAGTTGGTTTCACTCAAATTGGAACCAGGGATAAAAATCTTATGAATATGATAAGATAAGGAGATTGAATTTCCAAAGCTAATAAAGCCCTTACCCAAAAACCCATACCAATTGGTGAACAAATAATCCTAAAGGGATTTAAAAACATAAAGCAATTATCAAATGGAAATTTTTATTAATTAAATCAAACCCTATTTTATTAAATAACTAAAGATCCATTTTATTTAAATAATAAATGGATCCTAAAATAAATAAAAATATTATTTTTATTATGGATTTGGATTATGTTGATAAACAGAACCAAATTCAAAGTACAAGTTGAGTGATTGTTCGAATTGTTTGAATGGTCTGATTGTTTGAATAATTGATTGAAATTCAAAACAGAAAAATAGATTTAGAAAAGGAAAAAGAAAACTGACAGAAAAAAAAATAGTGCAAAGGATTAACCCAATGACCCACTAAGGCCCAGTCCAACCCAGTCTTCTCCCCCTGCACGAAACGTTTTGCACACGAACACTTACCCGCAAAGAGTATGACCAGTGGACCCTCCCCCTCATTTATTTTCCCACTGACCGATGGACCCCACCTCTCTCTCTCACGAAGCGAACCGTTATTCACCGCGAAAGAAACCCACACCCTCACTGATTGGTGGACCCAACCCCTTTCCTTTTCTATCACTGACGTAGAAGACCCACTCCCACTCTCTCTCTTTCACTGATGAGACGACCCCACTATCCCTGTTCATCGTCCTCCCCGCGACTCCTTCTTCCCCTCACCGCGCGGCCGTTTCTGCCGTTGATTCTCGCGCTTGAATTCGCCTTAACGCCGCGTTAATTCCTCGCCGCGACCACGCTCCCTTAAAAGCCTCCCTCTCCTCGCCATTCCCCTCACTCACCTCTCCCTCTCTGCCACTAGGCTGCCCCGATTTATTCCTGCTCCGCCACTGCTCCGGCGAGCGTCCCAAAGAAATTCCGGCCGAGCCACACCACCTCCTGCCTTCCCGAACACACGAGCATGCTCACCGCATCCTGCCGCATCTTCCTGTGCCAGTCATTCATCCGCGGGCGCCCCAGAGCGTCGGCAACGACCAGCTTCCGAACACCGCTGTCTGCCTTCTTCTCCGACGATGTTCCCAGGTAGTACCCGACCTCCCCTCTCCTCCCCGTGGACATGATGATGATCTCCAAGCTCATACGAACCTAACAGCACTTTCCGTTTGTCTTAGGACGCCCCTATCCTCGCCTTCGACAAGCTCGGCGCCGTCTGCATGCGCAACTTCTGACGGCGACTTCCAGGTGAACCAGGCCGCCCCTTTCCCTCTCATTCACGCACACGACCATGCCTGAGTCCTGCACATCTAACCGTGACTTCGCCTTGACCCTGTGAATCTAACCACGACGTTGTTTTGCCTTGGAGTGAACCACAACACCGTCCACGACGACCACCTGACGCACCCGACGCCGTCCTCCACTCCGGCGAGCAATCGCAGTCGTACCAGAGCGCCCCTCGCCCGACCAACACCTCCTCGAGCATCGCCGTGACCCCTGAGCCCGGTGAGCATCTTCCCTTTCTCCCTCACCTCCTGTAGCATCAGCACCATCGTCGACCGACAGCTCCGCCGCCGGTAGCCACCGCAGCGCCGCTCCTTTTAGGTCAAACGCGCAGCGACCGTTAGATGCAGATCCATTGGCTACGATAGATTAACTTAACCGCGAAGAGGTACGCGCCCTGCGCCGTGCGATCTAACTAGATCCAACGCTCCACGTTGCCGATCCATGCGAAGCGGTACTGCCCAATGAAGATAGATCTCTTGGCGTGGCAGTCTGTTTTAAAACAGAATTTGAAAAACAGATTTAAGTGCCATTTTGAAAACCCTATAACTTTGGATCCACACGTCCAAAAATTACAAATTTTATGTCGTTGGATTCAGGAGAGCAATCCCTAGCCAACCATGCCCTTAGTTTAGCAAATAGTATCTATTAGCTTGCTTGATTTTGCAGATTCTTTTGTGAGCTTGTTTAGATTAGAAAAATTGCTTAAAAATGTTTTTAGGGTTAAAACCTTTGCAAAATGGTTTGTGGTGACCTTACTGACCCTAGGAACCAACCCATGTTTTGGAAAATGAATTTGGAAAAGTTTAGAATGGATTACTTGGTTTAGTCCATTTCTAGCTAATTAAAAACTATTGATTTGTTTATGAAAGTGTTTTTGAGTAAAAAACTTTGGGAAAATGTTTTGGCCCAAACCTACTGACCCAAACACCAAGTTTTGCAATAGCAACTCATTTGGTGAAACAAAATAAGTATTCTTTGATTTAAAACCATTTCTAATCAAATAGAAATGTGGGTTAATTATTAAAAATGGTCTTGGAATAAAACCTTTGGAAAATGTTTTGTTTTAAACTCACTAACCCCAAACCCCAAGTTTTGTGATTGAAAACATATTTGGTGAACCCTATAGGTTAATGCCCTAGTAAAAATATTTCTACACCACATAAAATGACACTTTGTTTTGAAAATGGTTTTGAAGTGAAACCTCTTTGCAAATGACTTGGCCACTTTACAAAATGACCATTAGGTGCTTTCAAATGTCTAAGACCCACTAGGAACCACTTTTTCAAACAAAACAAAGCTTGGCATGCTTGCATGCATTTCTTTGACTTTGTTATTTTATGTGTGTTGTTTTGCTTGATTGGTAGATTGAGTTTGTGCCTTGCTTGATTGAATTGTAGTGACTTGAAGAGTGTGATTGTTGCAAGACAAGGAGTGAACCTATACTCTACCAAAAAGGCAAGTGATGCTACATATCTTTTGTCCCATTACTTTCACTATGCATTAGTGTTTTTGCTAAGTAAAACTTGCATGGATTTTATTTTGCTAAGTATAGACCTTGCTATAGGAAAACCTAGTAGATGAATCCTTAGTAGGATTTTCCTAAGTTAAGAATCCTATTACTATCAAGCTTAGCCTAGCTAATAGAAAACAAGGGTGGAATATATATTCATACTATGGAAAATTCCTAAGTCTGAGGACTTATGTTTTGTTTAATAAAACAACTAAGTGAAAGAATCACCTTGGTGGAATGGAAGGAATGGCTTGTGTTGAGTGGTTCACAAGGCCATGGAATTGGCTTGTGTATCTCACTTGTGGATGGCCACCCAGGAAACAAAGAGATTTGAGATGTCAAATGTTGAGAAGCTTGAAGTGCAACCACTTGGCAATATGGGCTCTGCCATGATCATATAGGTTGCAAGAACTTAGCCATATGGACAGTGGGTGGTAGTGTTTGATAGGTTGGAGCGCGTCCATGATGGTCTAAGGGAAGGCTTCTGAAAGATCTTGTCTTGGGAAACCAAGTCTTGTGGGGAAAGTGCACCACCTCTGCAGAGTGTAAAACCTAAGTACTTAGCCATGTCCCTGGTAAAGGACAATTTGAGCATCAAGACATGGAAGCTATCAAGAATCTCATCATTCCAATTTCTAAATAAAACTTGTGGGTGAACAAGGGTTGTTTGAATTCCTCAAATCTTTGATTAAGAGATGGCTTGGTACAAGGATCTTGAAATCTTTGATTGAGGAAAATTGATTTTGTCAAAACTTCAAATCTTTGATGGAGAGATGCCTTGAAGGATCTTCAAATCTTTGATTGGGAGAAGCCTTTTGAAAATATTTTGTCAAAACAAAAATTTAGTATTTTCAAATGTTAGGGAAAAATCTATTTTGAGCAATGCAAGCCTCAACTGCACTTAGCCAAATGCATATAGATGATAGACTCCACTATACTACCATAGTATCACTTGCCAATACAATTCAAATGTATTGACCCTTGTGGCTGTAACTTGTAATGTTGCAGGTTTGATTGATTTTAGTGAAGATTGATTGTTTAGGATTACAAAGTCTACAACCAACATCTGCCTGTGGCACTTTGAAGATGAAGGACCCCATGACTATAGTTATTCCGCTGCAATGTAATGTAATAGCCAAATGAGCTATGTATTGATGTAATAAAATTATGTTATTCCTGGTTATAAAGTTAAATTATGACCTTTGACTCTTGATATTACATCTAAACTGTGGATGCTAGCTATTGATCCAGGGACTAGCATTGTAAACACAGGGGACTCAATCTTATTTAAAGGTTGGGATCCTGACAATTGGTTTTCAAATAGTTTGGTTTGGATTGGAAAAGAGTAGGAAAGTTCATGCTTAAGTGGTAAAGTGAGCTTGTTTTTGACTGTAGCATATGCATTTTCATGCCATCCTTGATATTGTTTTGGCTTTATGCTTAGTATTCTTTGATGTAGCATGACTTGTTATAAACAATTGAGATTGCTTAATGTGCCTTTGAAGAATCATGCGTTGTTTTAGCATATTAAAGCATAGTATTGTGGTATTCTCCGTTGATGTTTTATTTGGGTTGACTTGGAACATCCTCACACCATGTTATGACTATCCCAAATCACCATAAGCCTTTATGATCCTTTAGTTTTCAACTTGTAGTATCACTTTATGCTTTGATTAATGATGTTTTGTCGCTCTGCATGATTATGGCCATTATTGCTCTCTTAGTTGGTCGCTCCCAGTCTTTTGCTAGCCTCCACAACCAAGTATGAGTTCCACTCATGCATCCAACTCCTAAAACCAAGTTATTCCAAAGAGTCCACCATACCTACCTATTAGCATATGCTATTCCAAGTATATTCATGTTTTTATCTACCTTACGAACTAAACTTGTTATGAGAAAACTAGTGACTAAAGCTCTCACGAACTTGATGGCACACTTTACTTTTCCTGCCCTTAATAAACTTGAACCATTGTGTTATCTATGTTGTATATGCTTGCACTTATTTGTTGGGGATTAGCACAACCATGATGTCATGGGGAACGCTTCCAACATTGCACGGGTACTTTGTACCTAGTTGATATCATGCTCTTTAGACTATGGATGTCGTCTGTGTGAAATGAAAGGGGAGCTTGTAAGTCCATGGAATTATGTATATGTGTTAGAGAAACACCTGGGCCGCTGGTCTAATCCATGCTAACATGGTGGAAACCTGCAGCGTAACCATAATGAGCTGTCTATGAAGCATTCTTCTTATAAAAAAAGAGTCCTATATTGAGAAAAAAGAGAAAAAGAAAAAAAATAGATTATGAAAAGAGGAAAGAGAGAAAAAAGCACCATATTCCCATGGTAAATAAGAAGATTGCTGAGATGCTCGTTGTCTGCTTGCCTTGTCATTTTGATATGGGGATTCTTCCATATCATCGGTCAAGGGGTACCCTGTTGGCGGTTCTCTATGATACACATGTACTTACGATGACAAGAACTTACCGGTGACTAGACTTGAGTAGCATGAGGAGCGGCCCTCGTATTCAAGGGATATGAGATTTCTAACTTATACTTCGTCAAGCATGTACACCATAGTTTGTTCACTTTAACCTTAATCACTTCAAGATGCTTATGATAGGGGCAATGAGAGCTGAAAGTTTTTAAGTACCATAATTTTGGAAGCTCTTTATGAAACTTGAATCCCTACTTCCTTCTATGAAGGCCTTTCTTCCACTTATATATTGAGTCTCCACCTTCTATCTTTATGCACTTACTTTGAGAGCATAGTGGCCATTCTTAGTTCTATGTGCATTGTCCCAAGACTTGTTGATTGATGCATACCTTGATATTGTTTGTTTTAAACTATTTGTATCTAGTCACTCTTATGAACATTGAAGGTGTCCTATGCATTCATATTTGCTACTCTATGAGGGACAAGCTGAATACTACTATGCTATGTTTTCTTTATGTGAAACAAACAAACGTCTTGCAAAGCATTGTTATTCATGAATCTTTTGTTTGTGCCTTTCATGTTGCAACATAGTTTCTTTGTCTTATTGCTAGAACTTTGTCTTTCATGTTATGATTGAAGTACTATGATCCCAGCTATCAATGTTTTACAAATACTTTGATCAACTTTATGTTGGTGCATGTCACCTCAAAAATTATTCTTTCTTTTTATCACTTACCTACTCGAGGACAAGCAGGAGTTAAGCTTGGGGATGTTGATACATTGCAAATGTATCTATAATTTTTGATGTTCCATGCTTGGTTTTATCTACTTTCTTGTGTCTTGTCCACACTTTGGAGTACTTTTCATATGATTTCTTGGACTAACCTATTAACAAGAGCCATAGTGCCAGCTGGCTGTTTTCTGCTGTTTTTGGTTCCAGGAAGTCAGAAAATGAATATTCTCGGAATTGGACGGGAGAAAAGCCAAAGTTATTATTTTACCGGGGGACACATGGAGCCAGAATACGAGACAGAGAAGGTCTAGAGGGTGGCCACACCACCTGGTGGCACGGGCCAGGCCAGGCCGCGCCAGGGGGTTGTGTGGGCCCCTCCGGCACCCCCTCGGTCTCCCCTCTCGCCTATAAGAGCCTCTCGATGCATAAACCCTAAATCATAAAGCCTCCAGCCACGAAAAGTTCCGCAACACCGCCGCCACCGAAGGGGAGATTCGGGGGATAGAAAGTCTCTGTTCTGGCACCCTGCCGGGACGGGGAAGTGCCCCCGGAGCCATCTCCATCGATCTCCAGCACCATCTCCATCGCCGTTGCTGATTCCCATGATGACGAGGGAGTAGTTCTCTCTCGAGGCTAAGGGTTCTACCGGTAGCTATGTGTTCATCTCTCTCTCTCTCTATGCATGATCATATTGTGATCATGAGCTTTGTAATCAAGTAGATCTACCTTGCTACTCAAGTGCTTTAATAGAACTCTGCTCTCCCCATGTGTGTGAAAGTGACAACGTGCACACCATGGTGGCACTTAGGCTAGAGGTTACAAATACTTGTTATGAGTTATATTTGGAGTTAGATGTCTTTATGAAATTGTGCTGTTTGTTTGAACCATCTAGTGCTCAAGGTGACAGTGTGGGGTTTCCTAGATGGGAAAGGCTTACTTTGAGGTGTGCTGTTATAACCCTACCATGGATTAGAGTGTCCAACCGGAGAGTAGTTCAGCATAGTATCATAAATAAGAATATATTTATATGAGAGTGTTCACTAGTGAAAGTATGATCCCTAGGCCTTGTTTCTAAGCACTGAAACACCGTTTTCTATTAGATCTATTACATGTTTGCTTGCTTATATCTTTATTTCAGTTTTACTTTAGTCTTTTCCACGCCATCAAGCTATTTTCTATCACCGTTACCACTTATAATTATCTATACCACTTGTATTTCACTATCTCTTAGCCGAACAAGTGCACCTATACACCTGACAAGTGTATTGGGTGTGTTGGGGACACAAGAGACTTCTTGTGTCTTGATTGCAGGGTTGCTTGAGAGGGATACCTTTGACCACTTCCTCCCTAAGTTTGATAAACCTTGGGTGATCCACTTAAGGGAAAACTTCCTGCTATTCTACACACCTCTGCACTTGGATGCCCAACAACTGTCTACAAGAATAGAAGTGCGTAGACATCAAACACTCATGCAATGGCACTGGGTGTGGTTCATGAAAAGAACACACATCCAATGAACTCTGGTGGATCCATATGTGGTTTGTGAGAAGAACACACATGCAATGACTCTATATGTGGTTTGTGAGAAGAACACACATGCAATGACACTGGTAGATTCATATGTGGTTTGTGAGAAGAACACACATTTCAATGACTCTAGATGTGGTTTGTGAAAAGAAAACACATGCAATGACACTGGTGGATCCATATGTGGTTTGTGAGAAGAACACACATGCAATGACACTCGTGGATCCATATGTGTGGTTTGTGAGAAGAACACACATCCAATGACACGGGTGGATCCATATGTGGTTTGTGGGAAGAACACTCATGCAATGACACTGGGTGTGGTTCATGAAAAGAACACACATCCAATGAACTCTGGTGGATCCATATGTGGTTAGTGAGAAGAACACACATGCAATGACTCTAGATGTGGTTTGTGAGAAGAACACACATGCAATGACATTGGCGGATTCATATGTGGTTTGTGAGAAGAACACACATTTCAATGACTCTAGATGTGGTTTGTGAAAAGAACACACATGCAATGACACTGGTGGATCCATATGTGGTTTGTGAGAAGAACACACATGCAATGACACTGGGTGTGGTTCATGAAAAGAACAAATATCCAATGAACTTTGGTGGATCCATAGGTGGTCTGTGAGAAGAAGACACATGCAATGACTCTAGATGTGGTTTGTGAGAAGAACACATATGCAATGAGACTGGTGGATCCGTATGTGGTTTGTGAGAAGAACACACATTTCAATGACTCTAGATGTGGTTTGTGAAAAGAACACACATGCAATGACATTGGTGGATCTATATGTGGTTTGTGAGAAGACACACATCCAATTACACTGGGTGTGGTTCATGAATAGAACACACATCCCATGACTGTTGGGGATATACTTTCTAGGTATCCTCACAGTTCCTCACTGACCAGGGTGGCCCACTTTGGGTTAGAGCTTTGCTTCTCTGGCGGCCTAGTCAGGGAGAAGAGACGGAGTCCAATACGGCTACCGGAAGGCCCAGAAGACTTACCGACATAGGCCCATAGTGTTACTTGTAGTTCAAGATGAACTCTGTAACCGACTCTTAGTCGTAGCCAGACAGATCTCTCCTGTAAACCCTAGGCCGGATATCTATATAAGCTGTCCTAGGGAGAGCCTTTAGGGCACCCTAAATAGTCTACAATCTCAACTCACACAGGCGAACCCTTGTAACCCATATTCCGGCTCTGCCGTATTACTGGATTGCTAGCAGGAGTAGAATCCGTCCAAAGCCAGTGGATTCGAACCTGGGTAAACTTGTGTGCTCACCGTCCCGGAACACCGTACGCCTCACACCCCTCTCTTCCGCACGCCTCGAGGACCCCCTCATGGCGTACTTGTCATCAATCCGATGATAGTTGGCGCCCACCGTGGGGCCTGTGAGCTTCAGATCTGTGTTCCGAGCGGAATCTGCAAGAATCAGAATCGGCGAGACCGCCGTCGGCCGCATCCTCTACGCCAGCGACGTCGCTCTCATCGTTCTCGACGAGACCTAGATTCTGGCTAGGGATGCTATGACTGCCTACACAATCATGTCTTTCGGCGAGATCGATGTTTACATCGGCTTTGCTAAACCTGTCCCACCCACCCCAGCGGTGATGATAGAGGCAGGAGAATTTTTTGGATCCCCTTTGTCTGCGTAGGCGTCAGAGTTCCGGATCTCAGAAAACCCTAATCCCACCCAGCCCGCACCAGCTACGGAGATAGTGGAGAAATCCAAGCCTGAAGCAGACCTAGCGGTCCAGGTCGAATCTGGAGTGGATCTCCTTGGAGAGGCCGAATCCCAGATCGACCCACCTGCTAAGGTAGAAATCTAGGAGGAGCATATCAACGGCACTGATTCCGGCTCTGATGACACTGGGACAGACAGGCCTTTCCTAAGGTATACGTTGTGACGTATGATAATGCAAAACTCAGGCGTAGACGCAATTCTCGAGACCATCAAAAGTTTCGATGAAGCTGATCGTGAGAGACACAAGTACCTCAAGAAGCACGCGTCGCACTTCGTCGGGTACGTAGGATCCGGATCCGGCTCTGCCGACGCTGGAGACAACACCGACTTTGTGCTGGAGGCAATTGGAACAAACGCTGACGTACCCGCATCCTCGGATGAATCGATAACATCATCAGATTTCCGAAAGTTCTCCGCGGAATATGAAGAGGAGTATAGCTCCAAAGCTGCAGAGGAAGGAGAAGCCGTGGATGAAGGATCTAGGGAACACTCTCCCAAAGCACATGGTGACATGGAAATCAGAGATAATCCCGAGATCCAGAGGTCCGAAAGTACCGATCAGAGCTTGACTCCGGGAAACGGACCCAAAGACGTCTTTGCTACCGGTGCTGCCAAGAAGGCAAAGAAGAAGAACAAGACCCTGAGGGGGTAATTGCCGAGGAATATGAGGAAGACTCAGATGGAGCGCTTATCCTAGACGAGCCCAAAAAAAAGAGCCGGTGGATGGACACGTAATCACTGAAGGTGCACATAAATTCATCGATGCTGCATTAACCACACCTATTCCTACAGCTGCAGAACTTACTATTGAAGAACTGGACGAGAGGGCACAGGCCCTAGAAGCGCGTCGTCTAGTACTCCTCGATGAAGCCAAAAACATTGAGGAGGAAAAGAAACGCATAGCATCTGCGGGGAAGTACAACTCCAGGCAATACCAGAAGACCAGGAAGCATCACACCAATGACAACCAATTCCCGCAGATTCACGCCGTCCTTTTCGAAGAAGAGATGGGGAAGCCTCGGAAAGATAGCAAAGGGGATTAGGTGTATCCAACCCCGGTACAGAATACCGTGGCGGCCCGAGAGATTCTATCGGCTAATCCAGGCCCGGAGGAGATCCGATTGGGAATCAAACTACTCAACAAGGGACTGGAGCAGCAAAAGATCGCCATGTCCGGAAGTCAAAAGCTGGTCTCTGATTCTGACCAGTGTTGCATAGACCCAGCATGGGCTGATGTAATACCCCAGCAGATTCTGGAGCAGCATCACCGTTCCGATCGCAGGGAGGATAATTACTCAAGAACCGGATCTTCGGGACAGCACCACAAAGCTGCCCGTGACTGACGTAAAGTCAACCTAGTTGCAGAGCAAGAGGCAATTGCTGCACTGAATCCAAGGAACCCGCCTCGGCGAGAGTCAAAAGACCGCAGGTTCGATGATAAGGACAAACGTCGGGGGGAGGACCGACAAAGAATGCCACCTCCTAGACATGCAAGCCGTCCGGATGACGGATGAAGAAACGATGGATATCGTGCTGAGGCAAGCCGGCAGGGGGCTCGTCACAATGAAGACCCTCCCCGAAACCGGAATAATGACCCTCCCCATAGGAATAATGACCCTCCGCCAAGTAGCCATCACAACGGTCCCCAGGGAGGCAATGGAGGGCGTCGTCATGGAGGAGGTGGTGGCAGGAGCTGAAGTCCGGCTCCAAGGCACCACAGCCACAGCGGACACTCGGGACGATCTCTATCCCCGAACCACGCAAGGCACAGGATCAACTACAACATAGAGGCGCGACGCTACGAAAATGATGATATCTACGTGGGCCCAAAGTGCTTCGGACCATGCATAAGAGCCACAAGATTCCTGGAAGGATTTGTTATCTCACGACATATCCAAGCCTACGACAGCATTGCTCGGCCAGATACCTGGTTACAGGATTTCTTCCAAGCTTGTTGCATTGCCAAAGGCGGAAACAGCCTGGTCGCAACCCGATATCTCCCACTCATGTTGCGGAAGACGGAACGATCATGGCTTAATGAACTTCTAGAGAACACCATCCACAACTGGTATGACATGCGAAGTGCGTTCTTTTGGAATTTCGAAGGCACATACCGCAGGCCCTGTACGGTCGGGGACCTATAGCGTTGCACCCAGAAAGCCGGAGAAACTTGCCGGGATTATCTCGGACAATGGATCGACACGAAGAACTCTTGTGAAGGAGTAAATGATCAAACTGCGATTGAAGCTTTCATTGCAGGTCTCCCAATTGGTTTGCTACGTCATCGCTTGAAGTGAGACAAATTCACTGATTTGGGAGAGATGATAGAAACAACGAGCAAGTATGCAGATGCTGACGACGATGCAGGGATTACTCAATGTCGTAGTTGTGCCACAGTCGGCAAAACAACCAAAGCAACAAGCTCAGAAGCGCAAAAATACCTCGGAAGAGAAACCTAACGCGGAAAAGTGGTTACTGCTACTTTCGGGTCTGGAGGACGAGGAGGACGTGGCGGAGGTCGCGGGCGTGGCCGTGGAACTTCGAGAGTTCAAGGTAAAGGAGACCAGCAACTAGGCAAAACCTACACTTGGGCCGACATTGCCAATAACCCATGTGTGCATCACTTAGACGCCAATGGGGGCTCATCCCACACAAACGGCGAGGGTCGTTTCAATGATGACATTAAAAGAGATGATACCGCTGGCTACAGAGCTAAGCGGAAGAAGGGAAAGAAGAATCCCGAAAAGGATAAAGAGACCAAGGAATATTCCGACATGGAGGAATCCGATGCTTCAAATCCCAAGCCGGAAGGGGAGAAAAATTTTCCAACCAAAAAAGACACTTATGTCACCTTCCTCGGTTCTCAACCAGCAAAGGTCAAGAAAGCAGTTCTACATGAGCTCAATGCAAGAGTTCCGGCTGTCCCCCAATACCTGGACTGGTCGGAAGTGGCAATCACATTTGACCGTGCTGATCATCCGCCTAAGCTACACAGGCAAGGAAAATACGCCTTAATCGTCAATCCACTTATTGACGGTTATGGTTTCTCCAAGACCCTCATGGACGGTGGCAGTAGTATCAATATTCTCTACATCGAAACGCTACGCCGGATGAAAATCTCGGAGACCCAACTAAACCATAGCTCTGTGATTTTTCACGAAGTTGTCCCCGGAAGATAAGCTAATTCCCTGGGAGAAATCACTTTGGATGTTACCTTTGGAACTCCAAAGAACTATCGGACAGAGGCACTTTCCTTTGAAGTGGTCCCGTTCAAGAGCGCGTACCGCGCTATCTTCGGACGTCCGGCTTACTGGGCTTTTATGGCTCGTTTGTGTTACATTTACAATATGATGAAAATTCTAGGTCCCAACGGTGTAATCACCATCAGCGGAGACCCGAAGAAAGCGCAAGAGTGCGAGGATGGAAATGCCTTTCTTTGAAGCCGTCTTTTGCGCCGAGTACCAGGAGATCAAGTAGAGCATAGATCCATCCGAGATGCCCGCAACGAAGAAGGAGGTGACAAAGCTGAATCCGAGTTCAAGGCATCAGAAGAGACGAAGAAGACGCCGTTGAAGGATGATGACCCCTCCAAGGTGACCCAGATAGGCGTAGGCCTAGATAGCGCATAGGAAAGCACACTCGTCAAGTTCCTCAAAGCAAATCAAGATATCTTCGCATGGCAGCCATCTGACATGACAGGAGTACCTAGGGAACTTGCCGACTACTCTTTAAATGTAAACCCGAACGCTAAACCCGTCAAAAAGTCCTTATGACGTTTCGGCGATGAAAAGCGTAAGGCAATAGCTAAGAAACTAGCGCGGCTCGAGTTAGCCAGATTCATAGAAGAGGTCATCCACACTGAGTGGTCGGCCAATCCTGTAATAGTCCCTAAAAAGGACACCACTGATTTAAGGATGTGTGTTGATTATACTGCCTTGAACAAGGCTTGTCCAAAAGATCCGTTCGCTCTGCCTAGGATTGATCAAGTTATCGATTCTACGGCAGGCTCGGAACTCCTCTGTTTTCTCGACGCATATTCTGGTTATCACCAAATCCGGATGAAGGAATCTGACAAAGTCAAAACCTCATTGATAACCCCTTTCGAAACCTTCAGTTTTGTTACGATGCCTTTTGGGCTGAAGAACGCAAGAGCTACCTACCAGCGCACGATGCAGTGTTGCATCCACGACCAACTCAGACGCAATGTACATGCATACGTGGATGACATTGCGGTGATGTCCAAAAATAAGGAAACACTGATTTCCGACTTGGAGGAAACGTTCGCCAATCTACAAAAATACAACATCATGCTTAATCCGAAGAAATGCTTCTTTGGAATTCCAGTCGGAAAATTGTTAGGTTTCATCGTGTCTCAAAGAGGCATAGAGGTGAACCGAGACAAAATCAAGGCTATACTCAATATTTCCAGGACAACTCGCCTGAAGGACGTAAAAAGACTAACTGGTTGCATCGCTGCAGTCAGTCGGTTTGTAAGCCGGCTTGGTGAAAGAGCCGCACCATTATACAAACTCTTGAAAAAGACCAAAGATTTTGTGTGGACCGACGAAGCTAAAGCTGTGCTACAAGACCCGAAGAAAGTACTCTCATCTGCTCCTATCCTTGCTGCACCAGAACCACAGGAACCGATGTTTCTCTATCTGGCTGCGACAAACAAAGTCGTTAGTATTGTCATGGTGGTGGAGAGACTGGACGAAAATCAGGAGCACTTGGTGCAGCGTTTGACTTACTTTGTCAGCGAGGTCCTGACAAAATCAAAACAGCGGTATCCGCACTATCAAAAGCTGGCTTATAGTATTTTCTTAGCATCTCGTAAGCTACGACACTATTTTCAAGAACATCCAATTACCGTGGTGAGCACAACTCCCATAAGGGATATAATCAACAACAGTGACGCCACAGGACACGTCGCCAAATGGGGCATAGAGCTTTCACCTTTCGATATTGATTATAAACCCCGGACAGCAATCAAATCCCAAATCCTTGCCGACTTTGTTGCTGATTGGACAGAGACGAAGGAGAATATGACCCTCCCTGAGTCGGAATATTGGACCCTATACTTTGATGGGTCTGAGGCTCGAGGGGGCTCGAGGGCTGGCGTGGTGCTCAAATCACCCCAAGGAGATAAACTTCTATACGTGTTGCAGATCCACTTCACAGCGAGAAACAATATTGCCGAGTATGAAGCATTGCTATACGGAATCCGGATCGCTAAGGATATCGGCATCCGACGATTGATGTGTTATGGAGACTCGGATCTTGTTGCTCAGCAAGTGTCGGATATTTGTAACGCAAATAAGCACATGGCAGCATATAAAGCTGTTGTGGATGATTTATCTAAATCGTTTAAAGGGTTTGAGGTTCAACACATCCCTCGAGCAGAAAACGAGGAAGCAGATGCATTATCTCGGATAGGCTCTACATGGAAAGAGGTCCTAGATGGCGCTTTTTTAGAGCACCTCAAAGTTCCCTCAATAAAGGGAGTGGATGAGGAATATCCGACCAAATCCGACTCATCTCTAATAACAGTCCTGGCTGTAATTCCCAGCTGGACTCAACCCTACCTTGATTATCTGGTAGATGACAAATTACCCGAAGACAAGGTTCTGAGCCGGCAGATTATCCGACGAGCGAAAGCCTATACTATAATTAAATGTGAGCTCTATAAGTGGAGTGTTTCTGGGGTTTTTCAGCGCTGCGTATCTCCAGAAGAAGGACTGGATATCCTAAGAGAAATCCACGAAGGCGAGTGTGGTCACCACGCTGCAGACAAATCTTTAGTGGCAAAAGCTTTTAGACACAGATTTTTCTGGCATACAGCTCAGGCAGATGCCGAACGGCTAGTCAAGACGTGCAAAGGCTGACAAAAGTATGCCAAACAAGCTCATGTTCTGGCTGATCAGCTGCGAACAATACCTATAACATGGCCTTTTGTGGTCTGTGGGCTTGATATGGTAGGACCGTTTAGACGTGCTCCAAGTGGATTTACTCACCTCTTAGTGATGGTGGACAAATTCACCAAATGGATTGAGGCTAAACCCGTCACTAGTTGTGATGGAGAAACAGCCAAAAGATTTGTCGAGGATGTTATAATCCGGTATGGTTATCCGCATAGTATTATCACGGACAACGGGAGTAATTTATCTAAGGTAGAATTGGCCGAATTCTGCAACGAGCAAAATATCCGGCTTGACATTGCATCAGTCGCACATCCACAGGCTAACGGACAAGTCGAAAGAGCAAAGGTTTAATCCTACAAGGCCTAAAACCGAGACTTGAAGCACCACTACGACGTGCTGCGTGGGCTTGGGCAGAGGAATTACCCTCTATAATATAGAGTTTACGAACAACTCTGAATAGGTCAACCGGATACACACCTTTCTTCTTGGTCTATGGCGCAGAAGTAGTTCTTCCTATTGATTTGATTCATACTTCTCCTAGAGTGGCCGTGTATATCGAAGAGGATGCCGAGATTTCTCGACAAAATGATCTCGACTTAGTCGAAGAAGTTCGCGTCATTGCTGAAATGAGATCAATAGCCTATCAACAGAAGTTACGCAAGTATCATAGCCAGAGAGTCAGAAACAGATCTTTCAATAAAGGTGATTTGGTTCTCCGGCTTGTGCAACAAATAAAGCACAAACTTTCCCTAGTATGGGAAGGGCCCTTTTTATTTAGTCGAGTATTGCACAATGGTTCGTACTACTTAACTGACATGAGGCCAGTCAAAGAAAGACCTGCTACTAAGAAGAGAAAGAGAGCTGGAGGAAGTACATATCCGGATGAATTAGACAGACCATGGAATATTGCTCAGCTACGTCCCTTTTATTCTTAGTTTATCCTTCTTTGTAATCATACATATGTACATGCTCTGTGAGAAATAAAAGTATTGGTTGCCTCAAGTTTTTTCTGAGAAGTTCTTACCATCTTATTTCCGAATGATCATGTCATAGTCGAAAATCCCAGAATACTTGAAAGAACTTTATGCTCATGTTTGTTTTGGTTTAGATTTCCGATTCTAAAAATGTTACCTTCAGGTATAACTCTAAATTCTCTAGTCTATACTTTGGTTATTTGTCTGATTGCCGGATGCGTGTATTTTCCGAGTAGTGAATTGTTGGTACTGGAAGCCGGCTTTGTTTCCGAGTTTAAACTGGTTTAGAAATTGAGCTCCGTTGCTCGGCAAAGTTTCCGTGCAGAAGGTTTAGCCGGCTCGCGAAAGGGACGAGGCGGAAAGCCAGATAAACGATAAGTATAGACGAAACAAGTATAAGTGCTTATGTAAACATTTCAGGCACACAAAAATTTAAAGCCGAAAGTGCTGAATAGATCAAAAGCTTAGCACTAGCAAAATTATAGTACTGCATATTTTACAGACCCATAATGTTTCCCGGAATAATACAATTGTTTCTGGCAATCTATGGTGCAGGAGAAGAGGTAGGCGCTGCCGGTTCGCTGGATGCATCAGCCTCGGTTTGATAACGATCAGAGATGTTCAAATCCGATACGGTCTATTCATCGTCGGAAAGTTCAGCTGCTTCATCCGAAGGCAGAGGTGGTGTATCCACGCGAGTGAAGAAGGGAGTGTCATAGCTGGTTAAGTCAGCCATGCGACACCCATATCCGGCGTAGGAGTCCATGATGGCACTGATGTCTTGCTCCTGGCTGTCTTCATCCACCTTGCACTACCCTCTGGTCACTTGCCATATCTCCATGTTTCCATGGTGGCTCATGACCATGGTGAGAGTGTTCTGCGCCACGGATCGCGCGTAGGACATGTTCCAGTCTTGGACGAGCTGCGACATCTCCTTCGCCTGGTCTCGCACCTGAAAGTCCGACATGCTGTGCATGTTCGGAACCCTGAGACCTTCGCTAATATCCTCGATGGATTGGCGGAAGTCATGAAGTAGATCACCGACTTGGGTAAGTCGGTGGGTGTGAGGCTCGATGGAGGCAGAGTCCGTCAAGTTAAGAGGACCTATGCATATAACACAAAAATGGTTAAGAAAATCCGACATCAAAAGAGTCGAAGAATATACACAAGTCAGAAAGATGGAAACATACCGAAGATGACGTCGTCAACTTTGGTTTTCTCTTCTCGAAGACTCCAGAGTTCAGCCCAGAGCGCCTCGGAAAGGTCCTTCTCTCTGCAAAGCTCGTTGTTGAGATCCGAGATTCTCTGATCTTGAGCGGAAATCTTACGATCACGCTCACCAGTAGCCATGGAGGAGGATTCGAGAACTTGAGCAATGCTCTTCTCATGATTCACTTTGAGCTTATCCAGCTCTTGGCGAAGTTCTTTGTTCTCCACCACCAAGGTTTTGAGGTTTTCGGCCTCTTCAATCATAGCGCAGGACTGTTTTACCAGTGCTGTAAGTCAAAAAGAACAACAGTTCAGTAAAAAATATTTGACTATGAAAACAGAAAGGCAAGAATTGAGTCTCGGAATTTTTACCTTCGGCCTCATCCTTGGAGACCTCAGCTCAACATTTTCAAGCCGGAGAGCTCTGATCTCTCTTCGCTTGTTGCAGATGTTCTTCAACAAATCCTGGTTATATGAATTAACTTTCTGTAAGTCAGAATACCCAGTCGAGATATCTTGAAGACTCGGGCTAATATTTTTACTAATATCAGCACGAGCCTTGGGGGTTACACTAGTTCATTCTTTGGCATCCTAAGGAAGCATAAACCCAGATCGTATATCCTACTTCATGCTTGGGGGCTAGAGGATATGATATGAAATGCAATAAAGAAAATCGTGAGTTGGAATTCCGACTTACATGATGTTCATGTGTGAGTTTGCTCAGACACATGTTCACCTCAGTGGTAACCTTCTCGGCAAGGGTGAGTGGAATAACCGGAGGTGGTGGAAGCACACCAGCTCTAAGTCCCTCGTCGCGAAGGCGAACTTGTTCAAGAAGGTCGGAGTATTTGATGTCCTCCGCCTCTTGTGCTTCTTCTTCGGCAGAGAGATTTCTCTTCTCCAGGCATTGTTGCCGTAAGCTGGATTTCTTCTACAGATTTCCGAGACAAGCCAAATTTGGCAAGTCCCGGATTGTTCAGGAGGTTTTCGGCAAAGGTCTCTGCCGAGGGATCATTACTCGAAAAGGGTTCACCCTTATCTAAACCTGAGCCACCCGTGGGGGCGTCAGTCTGCGACTCAAGGGTCGCTGGCCCCGTATGAGGAGCCGGATCTTCTGCGACAACCGGCGAAGGAATGATCACCCGCGTTGCAGAGGGTTGTGGGGCAGGAGTCGGAGGAGCTCCGGCAGGAGAAGTGATAGTCAGCTTTGTCTGCCACAAAGGCTTCGAAGGAATTCCCTTCCCCTTGCCCTTGATGAGCTGCTTAGCTCTAGGAATGTAATGAAGTAAAAAACATTACATCTCGGAAGCAGAATTCGAGTAAGGTATAAAGGCGGAAGTTGTGTTGAAAGTTACCTATTCACCATTGGCACCTCCTTTGTGCCGACGTCCACTGTCGGAGCCTTGTGCTTCCTAGGCACAATGTCCGGCAGTGGGACCAGTTCCGCCTCCTGAGAAAACTTTAGAGGACATCCCTCGAGTGGAGCAAATTCCGACTCGGGGAGGTCGGCAAGCTGAAAATAAGAAAACATCTCAGTGTTGCGAAATAACTTAAAGGGTGAAACACATAAAGGGATTAATCATTGGAGCTTACCGGAACCACATGGTCTTCTGTTGTATGCATATCCAGAGACAAGTCCGGAATCTTCCTTTCAATCCGCTCCTTGATCAGCCATTTAATCTGGCTTATGTAATCCTGTGGCTTTAAAGCCTTAGGAGTGATGCAGAGGGAGTCATTCTTCGACACCGTGATGGAGTGCATCAGACGGTTGCCGTGGTGTTGTAGAGGCTGGATCCGACGTGCGACCCAGCACTGGACTAAGTCAGATCCTTTCAAGCCCTTGTGTTTTATCAAATATTCGATCCGCCTCTTAGCAAGGATCAGATCGTCACTGAGAGCCGGACGGGCCTCGTCCCAAGACGGTTGAGCTGTGGCAGCTCCGTCGATGAAAGACGGAAAAGCTGTAGCTTTGCCGGGAGCAGGAATATCCTTATGGTAGAAGAAAGTGGCCGACCATTGTTTGACCGAGTCACTGGCAGAAATGCGAGGATAACTACACTCGAGTCTACCAGAAAGGCTAATAGTGCCGGTAATATAAGGTTTACCGGCAGTGATGGAGTTTCTACGTACATGGAAGTAGAAATGAAACAAAGTGAGACTCGGCCTAATGCCGAGATACCCCTCACACAAAGTTGTGTAAGAACTCATCTCTAAGAGGGAGTTCGGGGGAAGATGGTGGAGTTGTACACCATAGTGATCAATCACCTCAGAAAAGAATTCTGAGGGAGGAAAGGACAAACCTCTATCGAGGTGGGTGCCGAAGTGGACCCGCTCGTTGGCGCACGGGTGGGGGATGGTTTCACCGAAACCGCTCCGCCAGTCACCGGCGCGGAGGAGACCTTCATTCTCCACACATTGGAGTTTCTCGTCGTCGATCAGGCACGGGATCCAAATGCGCCGGTTGCTCTCCTTCTCTGCCGCAACCATTGCCGCCGCCGCTGCCGCTGCCAAGCCGGAGGAGGAAGAAGAAGCCATTTCTCTGGTGCGCCGGTGACTTTGGATGGGCGGTGCTAGGAAATATAGGAGGAGGGAGAGCTCTGTGCGCTGGGGAGATGTGGAGGAGAAGAAACGGCAAAGGGAACAGGTGAAGAGAGGAGAAGGAAAATCCTCACCCCTTATAACCACCTACCTGCACCAAGATTCGTGCGAATAGCACTGTGTAAACACCACGCGTCGTGGAAGGAACTGGGAAGGACCCACGTGATGATTATGTCACCTCGATCTCCGCATACGCATTAAAACGACGCCTCAGTTCTGCGAACGGCGGACCCACCAATGGTCGTGCTGACAGGATGTTTGTCAGATGACGTGATTTCACCATGACAAGTGTCAGATGACGTCAGAGACCAAGTTCCGGCTTAGTTTGAAATCAAGCTAGAAAGTCCGAGTAACATGGTGATAGGTCCGACTTATTTTTAAACCGGATCGTATTTTTTGTTGTGATGTTTCAGGAACCCTTCAAGATTCTGCAAGCCGAAGATCAAGCTAGACCATGATGAATCCGACTTTGGATCTTGGAGACTTCCGGGGGCTGCTATTGGGGATATACTTTCCGGGTATCCTCACAGTTCCTCACTAACCAGGGTGGCCCACTTCGGGTTAGAGCTTTGCTTCACGGGCGGCCCTATCAGGGGGAAGAGACAGAGTCCAATCCGGCTACAGGAAGGCCCAGAAGACTTACCGCCATAGGCCCATAGTGTTACTTGTAGTTCAAGATGTACTCTGTAACCAACTCTTAGTCGTAGCCAGACAGATCTCTCCTGTAAACCCTAGGCCGGATATCTATATAAGCCGTCCTAGGGAGAGCCTTTAGGGCACCCTCAATAGTCTACAATCTCAACTCACACAGGCGAACCCTTGTAACCCATATTCCGGCTCTACCGTATTACTAGATTGCTAGCAGGAGTAGGATCCGTACTGTAGCATCCCATCTATCTAACATCTATAATGCTACATGGTCTGATAATAAAATGCTACTTCCTACATATAATTGTTGCATTATAATTATATCATGCTCATGTCATCATGCCACCTTGCATTTGAGCATCATATAAAACCTTTTTCTTTTGGATCTTGTCTCATATGCATTTATCAATTGTATTTGGTTCTTAATAAATTGTATTTGGTTCTTGATAAATGCTTGGTGCCCAAGTTGAGTTGGGGGCATGTCTTTTATTTAACTCCACCACCTTTTTCTTGTCACCACCCCATAATTCCACCATCCAACTATATGTGAGCTTTGCATTTTATTTGGGTTTACCTCTAGCTCATGTGGGTTGGGATGGACCCACTTCTAATTCCACATGCTCCCATATATGGCTCATGTTGTTTTCACATTGTTGATATGTGGAGAGCCACATGGCCACCTTTGCATGCATGTGGTTAATTTCACTTGCTCTATCTTCCATATGGTTTGTTTTGGGAATAATTGAGCATTGTTTAAGTATAATTGTGGCCAAATGGTCTTCTAGTGGGACATACACACTAGCATGCCCAAATTATTTTCAAAGATGAGCATATTCCATCTATTCCACTTGGAACACAACTCTTTCCTTTTTGCTTGGTCTTAATTCCACATTTGGAAATGCATGTGCTAATAATGCCCATGGTCTTTTACAATTGTTTTCACCATAGTAATTATTGCATTTATTATACATGCATGGGCCATGCAAGATCATCCTCTTTTCTTTTTCTTTGGTTTTTCTTCGGTTTTGAGTGGCGCATGGTTTTTCTCCCATGATCTAACCTAGTTCCTCTTCCTCTCTTTATTCTATTTGGTGCCATCATCTAAACCTCACCCTCACCTCCCTATCTAACCCTAAACCTACACAACACCAAACCCTAGCTACTTCCTCTTCTCATTCCATCCCTCCTACCCTAATCACCACTCCACCAGGCCGAGCCTCCCTAGGCCAGCACCACCTGGCCCTGCCCTAGCTGGCCTTGGCTAGACCGAACCTAGACCGAGCCACCCCTGCCGAACCCCCATGCCGGTCTAACCCTAGCCGAGCCCTTTTCCCTCTCGGTTCCTCTCTCCCGCTGTACTTCCTTAACCACTTTTGGTTCATCCAGGCTTGAACTTAGAGCGTAGGGTCCGAGGTAGTTACAATTGGTATCAGAGCCATCCCGCCCTTCAGGGTCTCAGCCAAATGGTCGTTGTCAGTCTAGCAAATATTTTGGTGGCTATGTATACTAGGGAAAAACAAAACGTGAGAGTAGGACTGCTTCCACTTTTCTTCTTACCCACCCACCCACCCTTTTCTGGTAAGGAAGTGTAACGTTTTCAATCCTCTTCTAAAAATTCAAACTAGGATTCACGTGTTCTGGGTTCTAGCAATAAAAATCCCAGGTTTCTTCCAAACGCTTCATTTTTATTGTTTCATGCATAGTTGTGTTGTTCTTGGAGCGTCTTCTTTTTCGTTTTCGTTTTGTTTTTTTTGTTTGCTGAATAAATTGGTTGGACCCCCTCTTTCATACATTGGTGTTCAAATAGTTTGGTTTGGTTTGGAAAAGAGTAGGAAAGCTCATGCTTAAGTGGTAAAGAGAGCTTGTTTTTGACTGTGGCCTATGCTTTGCCATGCAATGCTTGATATTGTTTTGGCTTTATGCTTAGTATTCTTTGTTGTAGCATGACTTGTTATAAACAATTGAGATTGCTTAATGTGCCTTGGAAGAATCATGCATTGTTTTAGCATATTAAAGCATAGTATTGTGGTATTCTCCTTTGATGCTTTATTTGGGTTGACTTGGCACATGCTCACACCATGTTATGACTATCCCAAGTCACCATAAGCCTTTATGATCCTTTAGTTTTCAACTTGTAGTATCACTTTATGCTTTGATCAATGATGTTTTATCGCTCTGCATGATTATGGCCATTATTGCTCTCTCGTTTGTCGCTCCCTTACTATTGCTACCCTTCACTTTCACTGAATATAATTTACTCATGTTTCCAACTCCCTAAAACCAAATATTGCCAAAGTGTCCACCATACCTACCTATTAGCATCATTTGCTACTTCCGTGCATATTCAATATGCCTTGTTTTCTTCCGAATAAAATGTTTGCTTGTTACGAGAAAGTTAGTTAGTAAAGCTCTCACGAACTTGATGGCACACTTTATTTTCTTGCATTTAATAAACCTAAACCATTGCGCCCTTCTTTGTTGCGTATATGCTTGCGCTTTATAGTTAGCAGAACCATGTATCATGGGGAACGTTTTAAACATTGTATTGGTACTTAGTACCTCGTTGATATCATGTTCTTTTGCTTATGGATCCCGGCGGTGTGAAATAAAAGTGGAACTTGTAAGATCATGGAGTTTGTATGTATGTTAGAGAAACACCTGGGCCGCTAGCCTAAGCCATGCCTAATCATGGTGGAAACTTGCAGCATAACCATAATGAGCATTCTATGAAGCATCCTCAATAAAAATCTATGTACATAGTAAATAAAAAGATCGCTGAGATGCTCATTGTCTGTTTGCCTTGTCATTTTGATTATGGGATAGCTCCGGTGTCATGTGCAAGGGGTACCCCGCCGGCGGTTCTCTATGATACGTATATACTTACAATGACAAGAGCTTACTCGTGACTGAAGTTGAGTAGCATGAGGATCGGTCTTTGTAAGTAAGGGGCATGAGACTTCGATTTATAACTTGTCAAGCATATCCTCTTAGTTGTGTCACTTTAACCTTAACCATTTAAAGATGCTTATGATAGGGGCAATGAGAGCTCAAAGCTAATGAGTACCATACTTTCAGCATTTGGAAGCCTTTCAAACTTTTCAAAACCTGTTCATTTCCTTGTCGAGTCTTCACACATTCTATGAGCACTTTCTTGAGAGCATAGTGGCCATTCTTAGTTCTATGCGCATTGTAGCATCCCAATTGTCTAACAATTGCAATGCTACTAGCCTAGCCTATATATATGCTACTTCAAATATATAATTGTTGCATCATCATTATATCATGCTCATGTCATCATGCCACCTTGCATTTGAGCATCATATAAAACCCTTTTTACATTTGGTTCTTATCCCATATGCATTATTATTTGTATTTGCCTCTTGATATTGTATTTGGTTCTTGATATATTGTTTCAATGCCCAAGTTGAGTTGGGGGCATATCTCTTATTAACTCCACCACCTTTCTTTCACCACCTTATAATTCCACCATCCAACTAAATATGAGCTTGGCATTTACTGGTTTTACTTCTAGCTCATGTGGGTTGGGATGGATCCAATTCTTTTCCACATGCTCTCATCTTGGCATCATGTTGTTTTCACCTCATTGATATATGAGAGCCACATGGCCACCTTTGCATGCCTTGTGGGTGGAACCCTATTTCTAGCTCTCCTATGTGTTGTTCTGGGGGTGATCATCATGTTGGAATATTTTGGGGGCTTATTAACTACCTAGTGGCATATACACACTAGCAAGTCCCATTGTATATCAAAATGGTCATCTCCATCTACTCCACATGGGGCATCCTTGTTAATTCTTTTTGCTTGGCCTTTATTCCAATTTTTGGGAATGCATAATAATAATGCCATGTATTAATATTGTTTTCACAAGAATCAACATGGCAATAAATATTTTGCATGGGCCATGCAAGTGCCACCTTTTCTAGTATTTGTTTTTATTTGATTTTTGAGTGGATCATCTCTATCTCTATCCTTTCTTTTGGCTTGATCTATGTTGATCTTGCTTAAAACCCCAATCCACCATACCCCCATCTATACCTAAACCCTAAGTCTACCCCCTCTCTCCCGGCCTCCTCTCTCTAGCCTAGCTACCAAACCCTAGTTTGACCATCTCCTACCACATGTTTGCTCATATCCAAGTGGTTACACCCCTCTCTCTCTAAACATAGCTAGACCAAGCCCATGATCTACCCCACCCCATCTACCCCTCTATCTCTAAACCCTAACCCTATCTATCTACCCGAGCCCCATCTACCCTAGCACGAGCTCACCTCCCCTCTCTCTTTCCCTCTACCTGCCATGCCGGCCCCACCTTGCAGCCTCTGTGCTCCCCCACCTCTTTCTTTGGCTACAAGACAAGGAGAAAAGTAAAGGAGGGAGAGACCTAGCCCGAAACCCTCCTCACCTTTTTCAAGCAACCACCCCATGTGCTCCTTCCATCCCTCTCTACCCCAACCACCCCAGCTCACCATGACCACCAGATCGAGATCCAGGAAGCCCCAGACCCTCTCCTTCCTCTCCCCAACCTCCTAGCCATGGCCATGGCCACCTCCATGCCCCAAAACCCTAGCCTCGGCCACTTCTTCCTCTAGACGTGCTGGAGCGAGCCAAGCCGTACCAGGAGTACCGGGACCCCCCTCTGCTTCCTCTTCGACGCCCCGTAGGCGGAGCAGCAACCGGAGTTCGCCGGAGCGTCGCCGTAGCCACCGTGCCGAGAGGGAGCCGACGAGGACGTCCGCGAGCCCACCGCCAGATCCGATCCACCTCCAGCTCCGGCAACCACACCGACGCGTCCCTGGTGAGCCCATCGACCCCCTAGACATCGTCTCCCGCCCCCTCTCACCTTGCATCGTCGCCGCCCGGCGTCGAGCACCCTGCGCTGTCAGCCGCATCGCCGCGCCAACGTGCGTGTCAAGCAATGCAGCAGTTCATGCCTCTCGCCTCGCCTGCCCCGCGCGCTGCAGCCCTTCTCCGTGCGAGCTCGCTAAACGAAAGACGTAGCCCTAGGTCCCCTCTTCAGCTTTCGTTTTTACCGCAACGTGTTCCGCCCAGCGGTTTCGTCGCCATCGTCGTCGGAACAGGCCAGATCCGCCGCCGTCAGTGCGAGTTAAATCGGCGGAAGAAAGCCGGGCGATTTTGCGCACAAGCCCCTGCCCTTTTTCCCGCCTAAACCCGCGCTCCCCAACCCCACCTGTCAGCCTCGTTGCTAGTGTGCGCGAGAACCCCTGAAAGATCTGACCATCACAGACCGATCCCTCCCCGCGCCTTGGGATCGCCCACGTGCGGCGCCGGGTGCGCCATGAGTGGCCCCATGGATCGGCTGGTCCCTTGATCGACCTCTGTGGCTAGGTTCCCCCCTCGGTGAGAAAAGCCCCGCATCCCCTACGACCCCACCTGCTGAGTCACTTTGGCCTTTGTCTTTGTCTACTACTAGCTACCACGAGTAACAAAAGTATTTCTGAAATCTGTTTTTAAATCAAATCTTTTTCAAATTAATTCAAATTCAAATTTAATTATGTTTTTAAACAACTTTTAATTTATAAACTCAAATAATACAAATAATATATGTTTTCAAATCAGAAAAATACGAGGAATTCAAATATGGCCTTCAAAATATATTTTGAACATTTAAAAATTCTAAGTTTATTTAAATTACAATAAATGCCCCTTTTCTTTAATAATTAATAACTTTTGTTTTATAACTCCAAATTTGATAAATGATATGTCTAAAATGATTAGCTCGACGAGACCTATCTGTTTATGCATTACATGTGTTGATTTGAAGCATGCATCATATAATTATAATGTGTACAGCAACTTATTTGTGAATAAAATGTGGCCAAAACCCAATATAATGCTTTATTATTGTTTTCCACACCTCACCCATGCCATGCTACCTTATTGCCATGCAAATTGTGCATCATTCATCATGGAATGATTGTTTGCTTGTCGCATTAATTCATATGCTTGTGCACTTTATTTATGTTGGCCCTTGTTTGTTTGGTTCTTCTTCCAATAGACGCTGAGCAGGGGATATGTCAAGAGAACCAGGAGCACTACCCAGATCCATCACTTGCTTCAACTGAGCTGCCAGGCAAGCACTACCACATGCTTGCATACATATAGTACCTATTGCCTCTATCTTATTCTTGCATCATTGAGTCGCGATTGCATTAAATTGACTCCCAAGTATTGCATAGCCTTTACTTTTAAACCCCACCGAAGCTTGTTCCTCCATCCCATGAGCCATTACTACAGGAGTTGTTTGAGCCATGCGAGTCGTAGAACATCATGTGTAGGGTATGTGAGTGTCTGATGGATAACGAGGTACCTATACAACTTAACCTGAGTAGTAATGGGATAAGTAAGGAAAGTGGCATCGGTGAGCCATATTCGCTATTTGGTTTTTCAGGCTCACTTGTGTCCCGTAAGACCCCGAGTACTTGATTCCTGTTCCAAGATTATTCGCGCTATCCACATCCGGGAGGCCTTATGGACCCCCCTGAGCCATAGCTTGATTCATTCTTATTTCCTGGGGCCACAAACTAGTTTGAGGTTTTATTTACTATCCTGTACTTATGCCATGCTTTACTGCTTTATTTAAATTGTGCGAGGTACACATTTTGTCTTGTTAGGAAAGCGGAGTGTTTTCGCGATGTCGACAAGCCCAGTCCACATTTCGGGTTCCCGATCGTTCACAGCCATTGGCGCAAACCTTGAGTCCGTCTGAGTCGGCTAACCGTTCGGGTAGCTCAATGGGTGGCCCCTGAAATATTTCTGAATCCTGTAATTGCTTTGTCGTGGGCCTCGTTAGGTTTTGATTTGGTTTTTCCGAGGCATATCGAGTGTGTGTTGCTATTTGTGCACCCTGCGGTAAAACTTTCAAAGCCGTGTCCGCGTTATGGACGACTTGGAGCACATTTCGATCATAGACAAGCATAACTAAAGTACCGCTTTTAATTTGACTAGACTAGGTACCGGACTAGTAAATAGTGCAACACTCACGGAATGGATAATAAAACTGCCAACGGATGGGGGGGTTGTTCGTCCGCTTCCTCGTCGGTAAGCGAGGAGGAGGATGGATCTGTTAAGATTATCGTTATAACTGTTGTTCTTAATTCACGGACATCCGTCTATCTCTGGTTAGGCGGATGGTTAGCAGCATCTATAGAATTGCTAGGGTTTACCTTTTGCTGCAATTCGTCACCCAGGTTGTGTCCCTTTAGCGGCATAAAGTCTTGCCGAGTACCCTAGGGTCTCACACGATAAATTATTGGTTCGAGATGAGCAGTACACTGCAAGATGGATACTGGGTGGAAGAGAGGCAGACGATGTGGGCAACGATCATTCGATTGTAGAGATTCCGGAACGGGATCCGTGAGATCTGTAGGCGGGATCTGCTTATTTATGGGGCATCTTATGCCGATTTGCTTCTTATCCGTACTCGGATTTTGTCTTCCGCTTCCTTTGATACTCGATGTTTGATGTATGAGGAGATATCCTAAACTATTATATCTATCTAGGATATTTGGATCTTGCCGTATGTTGCTATATTCCTTTCTTTTTAGATGGAATGGCTCTAATGTACTATTGTATGGTGGCTTGCATACATACTCATTTGTGTATGTAGTTGATCCCTTCTTTGCCGATTCGCGCCGTTCTTGTCCCGATGTTTGGAAATGGTTGGGACGGCCGAAAGGTCTACCTGTGAGTGGCATTTGGGCCCCACCGTACTATTTCAACCATTTCCGTTCATCCAGGCTTGTAACTAGGAGCGTAATTCACCGAGGTAGTTACAATTGGTATCAGAGCCATCCCGCCATTCAGGGTCTCAGTCAAATGGTCGTTGTCTGTCTAGCAAATATTTTTGGTAGTTATGTATACTAGGGAAAAACAAAACGCGAGAGTAGGACTGCTTCCATTTTTCTTCTTACCCACCCACCACCTTTTTCTGGTAAGGAAGTGTAACGTTTTCAATCCTCTTCTTAAAATTCAAACTAGGATTCACGTGTTCTGGGTTTCCGTAGTACCATAGAAAGTGTGTGTGTGTGTAATTCCTTGTCTATCTGTTGCATCCAAGTTGTTATCACAATCTGCCTTTGGTTATCAACTATTGGTACATTCCATACTGGCAGGCTTTTGAAAACCGGCGCGATATATCTGACTCCTTATCAACCGGTGCCATCTTCTTAAGGGTGTTCTTCCTTCTAGCAACTCCTCTTTCTGTGTAACCATCTGTTGCTAATCTCTATCTGCTAAGAGATTTTGGGCATCTATTGGTATTTTAATGCCAAAAAATGCGGAAATTTTTTCTTTGATACATCCGTGTTTCCACACTCCTCTCCAGTCGTGTGTGAAACATTATCTATCTCCTTTTATCAGCATGTCCATGCTAACTCATTCTTTTGTCACCGGCGCTTAATCCTGGAGTTTCGTTTCATCAACAATTCTCTTGGGCTAATTACATAACATGTGTCGATCCGATGCTGATGATTGTAATTTGGCTCTCGGCATAGCTATATTCCACTCATGATAAGTGTCGATTGGAATATGGAAAAATGCTATCAACCGTCACCATCTGGAGGATAAGGTTATCTCCTGTGATTTTGAGTACACCGCGATCATATCTATGCATATTCAAGCATCTTTGGCAATCCGGAGTTTCTCAAGGCACTATGGCGGTCTATCATCTGTTCATCATGCGACACATCTTTTGAACTCCATATCTGCAAAATTCTCTTTGAGACGAGGGAATCGCATCTTTTCGTCTCTGATAGTTTTGCTTAAGGTATGATCTATCATCGTTTCTTTATCCAAGATCTCTTTATCTTTGTAACCGGTGATCCGATCGACAATGTGAACCAGGTGACATCTCTTTTTCTTTCGAAGGACCAGATAATCTATTCTTCCAGTGCATCTTCTTCAACAGGAACCCGTGCTCTTAATATTGATTTTTCAAAGAGCGTTGAGCTCAGAAAAGTGTTTCGAGCATTTGTTCGTTTCTCCCGCCTCTTGAACTTGATATTTTGGGAATATCCTGTTAATCCATGGTGGCATATGTTGTTAATATGCTTGCCTAATCCATATCAATGGAAGAACATGGAAGATCATCTGTGTCTCTTTCTCTCAAGCTTCGTGAGCACTGCCTGTGTGCAAAGTCTCAAAGTGAGAACTCTGACTTTTTGAAGTCACCTATCTCGGCCACGTCCTTCTGCTAAATAGATCGCTTCAATTCTGGAATCAGCAAGTTCATTGTTAATTCCATCTTCCATCTTCAATCAAACCCGGAGTTTTCCTTGTTGGCAAGTTATCATCGTCGTTCCGCTAAAGTTTTTCCTCAAAACTGCTAAATCTCTCTCAATCTTTTCAAGCACAACATGGAGTTCTTTCATCTCAGTCTCGTCAAGTGATCTTTTGAAACCCTCTCGTTCTATCATCTATGCTCAATCCACCGGAGGCCATGAAGACTTTTCAGATCTTTCGTAATCCTTCTGTTCAAGTGGTGCTATCTTTTTCTTTATCTGTGGAATCCTGCAGTTGTCTCCGTGTTTTTCCTTCATATCTTTCCGGTGGCTGGTTACTCATGATATGACGACAACATCATCACCCTTATCTGTCTTGGATCCGGTGAATCGTTGCATCAATCCTTGTTTTCTTACGGAGTTCCATGAGCTCTTCTTATCAATACCTTGATGCTTTGATGGTTGGGTTGCATGGTTTTCTTATTCATGTGCGGAGTAATGCTTTGAGTGCGGGATGGAGTAGCTACCATACCACTACTCTTATCATTCGCTCTTGCACATTGAATTGGTGAATTAATGTGATTTCACTCATTCCACGGAAGATAGAAGTGGCCTTTATCCCTCGATACTTTAACTTCCGTCTTTGTTTTTCCGGAGTGCTCTCTCGAAGAAAGTAATCAATAATCTCTGGTTGGTGATCTCGTCTTTCCTACACAGAGCAAAATCTTCAATTATCTGGTGGAAACAAACGCAAACTCTTTTCTATCCTCGTCTTTCTACCGGTGCTCGACATCCCCAAACAAGATGAAAGGAAACTATATCTCTCTTGGTTTCATCAATTCTTTTTCTGTGGTAAAGCCAATTATGGTTGATGCCATCGGCCGCAAATCTATTGCGTTAGCCTCAAGGCTAAGGAAAGCAATAAGTATCTACAATAAACTCCAGATCCTCCATATTCTTTGCTTCTCGGGATTCCACCATGATCTGTCTTCACATCCGTCTCTGGAAGTTATATCCGCGCACCTCAATTGCGTGATCCTTTGGTTCTTACCGGCGCAAGAAGAATCTAATCCGACGGTGTTTAACTAAATCTTTCGGTTCATATCAAGGGACTCTATTGTTTGAAGGCAATATTGTTTCCGTTTTCATTTCTCAAATCCGAGAGGAGATACGATGCTATTGTCATAGTGGTCCAAACCTCTCCGATCTAGCTCTTTTCTTCTGGCGAGACAAAGATTCATCCTCTCCCGTATCAGTAAATCTTTAATCTCAATGGTGTGTCTTTCTTTATCCATGATACATCATCTTGTCCTTTCTTTCACAAGTGGTTCTAGTCTTTTATCTTGTTTCTTGAGAAACCGGAGCTATGTCCATCCTATCCTTCTTGTCTCATGACAATCCTTCAACTCTTCTAACCGTTGTTTCTTAGGCAAAATGCAAGACTCGCAACAAGTCTAGCAAGTTTTGCAAGGTGTAGTGGTCGCACCTTTCCGTTCTTCACCTTCTTGGGAACGCAAGGGTCACCTTCGTTCGAACACCCGTCTCTCCTTGTGTTGTTTTTGTTTCCTAGGAATCTCGGGGCGAGATTCTTGTTTAGTGGGGGAGAGTTGTAGCATCCCAATTGTCTAACAATTGCAATGCTACTAGCCTAGCCTAGATATATGCTACTTCAAATATATAATTGTTGCATCATCATTATATCATGCTCATGTCATCATGCCACCTTGCATTTGAGCATCATATAAAACCCTTTTTACATTTGGTTCTTATCCCATATGCATTATTATTTGTATTTGCCTCTTGATATTGTATTTGGTTCTTGATATATTGTTTCAATGCCCAAGTTGAGTTGGGGGCATATCTCTTATTAACTCCACCACCTTTCTTTCACCACCTTATAATTCCACCATCCAACTAAATATGAGCTTGGCATTTACTGGTTTTACTTCTAGCTCATGTGGGTTGGGATGGATCCAATTCTTTTCCACATGCTCTCATCTTGGCATCATGTTGTTTTCACCTCATTGATATATGAGAGCCACATGGCCACCTTTGCATGCCTTGTGGGTGGAACCCTATTTCTAGCTCTCCTATGTGTTGTTCTGGGGGTGATCATCATGTTGGAATATTTTGGGGGGCTTATTAACTACCTAGTGGCAAAAACACACTAGCAAGTCCCATTGTATATCAAAATGGTCATCTCCATCTACTCCACATGGGGCATCCTTGTTAATTCTTTTTGCTTGGCCTTTATTCCAATTTTTGGGAATGCATAATAATAATGCCATGTATTAATATTGTTTTCACAAGAATCAACATGGCAATAAATATTTTGCATGGGACATGCAAGTGCCACCTTCTCTAGTATTTGTTTTTATTTGATTTTTGAGTGGATCATCTCTATCTCTATCCTTTCTTTTGGCTTGATCTATGTTGATCTTGCTTAAAACCCCAATCCACCATACCCCCATCTATACCTAAACCCTAAGTCTACCCCCTCTCTCCCGGCCTCCTCTCTCTAGCCTAGCTACCAAATCCTAGTTTGACCATCTCCTACCACATGTTTGCTCATATCCAAGTGGTTACACCCCTCTCTCTCTAAACATAGCTAGACCAAGCCCATGATCTACCCCACCCCATCTACCCCTCTATCTCTAAACCCTAACCCTATCTATCTATCCGAGCCCCATCTACCCTAGGACGAGCTCACCTCCCCTCTCTCTTTCCCTCTACCTGCCAGGCCGGCCCCACCTTGCAGCCTCTGTCCTCCCCCACCTCTTTCTTTGGCTACAAGACAAGGAGAAAAGTAAAGGAGGGAGAGACCTAGCCCGAGACCCTCCTCACCTTTTTCAAGCAACCACCCCATGTGCTCCTTCCATCCCTCTCTACCCCAACCACCCCAGCTCACCATGACCACCAGATCGAGATCCGAAGCCCCTGCACCTCTCCTTCCTCTCCCAACCTCCTAGCCATGGCCATGGCCACCTCCATGCCCCAAAACCCTAGCCTCGGCCACTTCTTCCTCTAGACGTGCTGGAGCGATCCAAGCCCGTCAGAGTACTGGGACCCCTCTCGCTTCCTCTTCGACGCCCGTGGCGAGCAGCAACGGAGTTCACGGAGCGTCAGAGCCACCGTGCCGAGAGGGAGCCGACGAGGACGTCCGTGAGCCCACCGCCAGATCCGATCCACCTCCATCTCCGGCAACCACACCGACGCGTCCCTGGTGAGCCCATCGACCCCCTAGACATCGTCTCCCGCCCTCACTCTCACCTTGCGCCGCCATGCCGAAAGCACCCTGTGTGTGTCGCCGCTGATCGCCCGCCAACAGGCGCTGCCAAGCAGTGCTGTAGCTTTTTGCGCCTCTGTTCCTTGCCCTGCCCCGCGCGCTGCAGCCCTTCTCCGTGCGAGCTCGCTAAATGAAAGACGTAGCCCTAGGTCCCCTCTTCAGCTTTCGTTTTTACCGCAACATGTTCCGCCCAGCGGTTTCGTCGCCATCGTTGTTGGAACAGGCCAGATCCGCCGCCGTCGGTCGAGTTAAATCGGCAGCGCAATGCCAAGCAGTTTGGCGCAGAAGCCCCTGCCCTTTTTCCCGCCTAAACCCGCGCTCCCCGAACCCCACCTGTCAGCCTCGTTGCTAGTGTGCGCGAGAACCCCTAAAAGATCTGGCCATCACAGACCGATCCCTCCCCGCACCCTGGGATCGCCCACGTGGCGTGCGCCCGCTGGTGCTCCCGCGAGTGGCCCCGCGGATCGGCTGGTCCCGCCAGTCAGCCTCTGTGGCTAGGTTCCCCCCTCGGTGAGAAAAGCCCCGCATCCCCTGCGACCCCACCTGCTGCTGAGTCAGCGCCTGGCCCGCCTTTCTTTGTCTCTGGCTAGCTCTGGACCGAGTAACAAAAGTATTTCTGAAATCTATTTTTAAATCAAATCTTTTTCAAATTAATTCAAATTCAAATTTAATTATGTTTTTAAACAACTTTTAATTTATAAACTCAAATAATACAAATAATATATGTTTTCAAATCAGAAAAATATGAGGAATTCAAATATGGCCTTCAAAATATATTTTGAACATTTAAAAATTCCAAGTTTATTTAAATTACAATAAATGCCCCTTTTCTTTAATAATTAATAACTTTTGTTTTATAACTCCAAATTTGATAAATGATATGTCTAAAATGATTAGCTCGACGAGACCTATCTGTTTATGCATTCCATGTGTTGATTTGAAGCATGCATCATATAATTATAATGTGTACAGCAACTTATTTGTGAATAAAATGTGGCCAAAACCCAATATAATGCTTTATTATTGTTTTCCACACCTCACCCATGCCATGCTACCTTATTGCCATGCAAATTGTGCATCATTCATCATGGCATGATTGTTTGCTTGTCGCATTAATTCATATGCTTGTGCACTTTATTTATGTTGGCCCTTGTTTGTTTGGTTCTTCTTCGAATAGACGCTGAGCAGGGGATATGTCAAGAGAACCAGGAGCACTACCCAGATCCATCACTTGCTTCAACTGAGCTGCCAGGCAAGCACTACCACATGCTTGCATACATATAGTACCTATTGCCTCTATCTTATTCTTGCATCATTGAGTCGCGATTGCATTAAATTGACTCCCAAGTATTGCATAGCCTTTACTTTTAAACCCCACCGAATCTTGTTCCTCCATCCCATGAGCCATTACTACAGGAGTTGTTTGAGCCATGCGAGTCGTAGAACAGCATGTGTAGGGTATGTGAGTGTCTAATGGATAACGAGGTACCTATACAACTTAACCTGAGTAGTAATGGGATAACTAATGAAAGTGGCATCGGTGAGCCATATTCGCTATTTGGTTTTTCAGGCTCACTTGTGTCCGGTAAGACCCCGAGTACTTGATTCCTGTTCCAATATTATTCGCGCTATCCACATCCGGGAGGCCTTATGGACCCCCCTGAGCTAGAGCTTGATTCATTCTTATTTCCTGGGGCCACAAACTAGTTTGAGGTTTTATTTACTATCCTATACTTATGCCATGCTTTACTGCTTTATTTAAATTGTGCGAGTCTTTGCACACTTTGTCTTGTTAGGAAAGCGGAGTGTTTTCGCGTGTCGACAAGCCCAGTCACATTTTGGGTTCCCGTCGTTCACATCCATTGACGCAAACCTTGAGTCCGTCTCGAGTCAGCTAACCGTTTGCGGGTAGCTCAATGGGTTGGCCCCTCAAATATTTCTGAATCCTGTAATTGCTTTGTCGTGATCGCCTCGTTGGGTTTTGATTTGGTTTTCCGAGGCATATCGAGTGTGTGTTGCTATTTGTGCACCCTGCAGGTAAAACTTTCAAAGCCGTGTCCGCATGATTATGGACGACTTGGACAGTTTTCTCGATCATAGACAAGCATAACTAAAGTACCGCTAATAATCTGACTAGACTAGCTACCGGACCAGCAAATAGTGCAACACTCACGGAATGGATAATAAAACCGCCAACGGATGGGGGTTGTTCGTCCGCCTCGATGGCGAGGAGGAGGATGGATCTGTTAAGATTACCGTTATAATCGTTGTTCTTAATTCACGGACATCCGCCTATCTCGGTTAGGCGGATGGTTAGCGTATCTATAGAATTGCTAGGGTTTACCTTTTGCTGCAATTCGTCACCCAGGTTGTGTCCCTTTAGCGGCATAAAGTCTTGCCGAGTACCCTAGGGTCTCACACGATAAATTATTGGTTCGGATGAATGTACACTGCAAGATGGATACTGGGTGGAAGAGACGGACGATGTGGGCAACGATCATTCGGTGTAGAGATTCCGGGAACGGGGATCCGTGAGATCTGTGGGCGAGATCTGCTTATTTATGGGGCATCTTATGCCGATTTTCTTCTTATCCGTACTCAGATTTTGTCTTCCGCTTCCGCCTGATACTCTGATGTTTGATGTATGAGGAGATATCCTAAACTATTATATCTATCTAGGATATTTGGATCTTGCCGTATGGCGTTGCTATATTTCCTTTCTTTTTAGATGGAATGGCTCTGATGTACTATTGTATGGTGGCTTGCATACATACTCATTTGTGTATGTAGTTGATCCCTTCACTTTGCCGATTCGCGCCCGTTCTTGTCCCGATGTTTGGAAATGGTTGGGACGGCCGAAAGGTCTACCTGTGAGTGGCATTTGGGCCCCACCGTACTATTTCAACCATTTCCGTTCATCCAGGCTTGTAACTAGGAGCGTAATTCACCGAGGTAGTTACACGCATTGTCCCAAGACTTGTTGATTGATGCATACCTTGATATTGCTTATTTTAAACTATTTGTATCTAGTCACTCTTGTAAACTTTGAAGGTGTCCTATGCATTTATGTTTGCTACTCTATAAGGGACAAGCTGAATGCCACTATGTTATGTTTTCTTTATATGAAACAAACAAACGTCTTGCAAAGCATTGTTACTCATGAATCTTTTGTTTGTGCCTTTTCATGTTGCAACATAGTTGCTATGTCTTATTGCTAGAACTTTGTCTTTCATGTTATGATTGAAGTACTATGATCCCAACTTTGAATGTTTTAGAAATACTTTGATCAATTTTATGATGGTGCATGTCACCTCAAAAATTATTCTTTCTTTTTATCACTTACCTACTCGAGGACGACCAGGAGTTAAGCTTGGGGATGTTGATACATTGCAAATGTATCTATAATTTTTGATGTTCCATGCTTGATTTTATCTACTTTCTTATGTTTTGTCCACACTTTGGAGTACTTTTCATATGATTTCTTGGACTAACCTATTAACAAGACCCACAATGCTAGCTGCCTGTTTTCTGCTGTTTTTGGTCCAGGAAAGTCAGAAAATGAATATTCTCGGAATTGGACGGGACAAAAGCCAAAGTTCCTATTTTTCTAGAAGACTCATGGAGCCAGAATACGAGACGGAGGAGGGCCAGGGCCTGGCCACACCCCCTAGGCGCGGGTACCCCCTAGGCCGCGCCAGGGCATGGTGTGGGCCCCTCAGGCGCCCCCTCGGTGTCCCTCTTCGCCTATAAGTTGCCTTCTGACCTAAAAACTCAGGGGGGTTCGACGTTTTTCCAGAAGGAGTTCCGCTCCGCCGCCACCACCAGATTCCATGAAACAGCACCAGAAACTCTGTTCTGGCACTCTGCCCGGGACAGGGAATTGGATGAGATCATCGCCATCATCATCACCATCGCTTCTCCATCGACCATCCATGTTTCCCCCATCTATGAGTGAGTAATCCCCCGCTGTAGGCTATGGGGATGGTAGGGATTGGATGAGATCATTCATGTAATGGCATTAGATTGTTAGGGCATGGTGCCTAGTATCTTTTATTAGTGCTTTATGACTTTGTTGCGACTTGTTGTGCTTAATGCTTATCACTAGGGCCCAAGTGCCATGATTTCAGATCTGAACATGTTATTGATTCATTATGATAGTATTGTTTATGGTCTTATCTGCAAGTTGTATACACACGTTGTTGTCTGGAACCAATGGCCCCGAAGTGACAAAAATCGGGATAACCGAAGGGAATGGCTTTGATGTGAGGATCACACGTGTTCACGGAGTGTTAATGCTTTGCTCCAGTGCTCTATTAAAAGGAGCACCTTAATTGCCAGTAATTCCCTTGAGGCCCCACTTCAAACGGGGTGGCAGGACAAAAGATGTTGTGTAAGTTCTCATTGCTAGCACGTATGACTATATATGAAACACAGGCCTAGGACTATCTAGTACTTGGATGCTTTATCTTATTTATCTTCAATTGCCCTATGTTCTGATTGCTATGTGAATTGTCTTGTCCATGCAACGCCCGTCCATCCATCCCTATGCCTACCGCACTCGAATCCTACTGTTACTGCTATTGTTACTATTGTCTTTAATTTACTACTACTGCTACTTTCCTATTCCTACTACAAAACTGTTGCTACTGATAAACTGCTGTGAGCTAGATTGTTTCTAGGTGCAGCTGAATTGACAACTCAGTTGTTAAGGCTTATAAATATTCTTTGGCTCCCCTTGAGTCGAATCAATAAATTGGGTTTCACTTCCCTCGAAAATACTGCGATACACCCCCTATACTTGTGGGTCATCAGTGGTTCATGAAAAGGACACACATCCAATGAACTCTAGTGGATCCATATGTGGTTTGTGAGAAGAACACACATGCAATGACTCTAGCTGTGGTTTGTGAGAAGAACACACATGCAATCACACTGGTGGATCCATATGTGGTTTGTGAGAAGAAGACACATCCCATGACACTAGTGGATCTATGTGTGGTTTGTGAGAAGAACACAAATCCAAAACACACATGCAATGACACTGGTGGATCCATATGTGGTCTGTCGAAAGAACAGACATGCAATGACACTAGCTATGGTTAATGAAAAGAAAAAACATGAAATGACACTGATAGATCCATATGTGGTTTGTGAAAAGAACACACATGCAATGACTCTAGTTGTGGTTAATGAAAATAACACACATGCAATGACTATGGTGGATCCATGTGGTTTGTGAAAAGAACACAGATGCAATGACTGTAGCTATGGTTAATGAAAAGAATACACATGCAATGACACTATTGGATCCATATGTGGTTTCTGAAAAGAACACACATGCAATGACATGCAATGAACTCCGGTGGATCTAGATGTGGTTTGTGAGAAGAACACACATGCAATAACACTGGTTGTGGTTCATGAAAAGAACACACATGCAATGACACTGGTGGATCCATATGTGGTTTGTGAGAAGAACACACATCCAATGACACTGGTGGATCCATATGTGGTTTTTGAGAACACTCATGCAATGACACTAGGTGTGGTTCATGAAAAGAACAAACATCCAATGAACTCTGGTGGATCCATATGTAGTTTGTGAGAAGAACACACATGCAATGACTCTAGGTGTGGTTTGTGAGAAGAACACACATGCAATGACTCTAGATGTGGTTTGTGAGAAGAACACACAAGCAATGACACTGGTGAATCCATATGTGGTTTGTGAGAAGAACACACATCCAATGACACTGGTGGATCCATATGTGGTTTGTGAGAAGAACACACATGCAATGACTATGGATGTGGTTTATGAGAAGAACACACATGCAACGACATTGGTGGATCCATATGTGGTTTGTGAGAAGAACACACATTTCAATGACTCTAGATGTGGTTTGTGAAAAGAACACACATGCAATGACACTTGTGGATCCATATGTGGTTTGTGAGAAGAACACACATCCAATGACACTGGTGGATCCATATGTGGTTTTTGAGAAGAACACACATCCAATGACACTGGTGGATCCATATGTGGTTTGTGAGAAGAACACACATGCAATGACTCTGGATGTGGTTTATGAGAAGAACACACATGCAATGACACAGGTGGATCCATATGTGGTTTGTGAGAAGAACACACATTTCAATGACTCTAGATGTGGTTTGTGAAAAGAACACACATGCAATGACACTGTTGGATCCATATGTGGTTTGTGAGAAGAACACACATCCAATGACACTAGTGGATCCATATGTGGTTTGTGATAAGAACACACATCCAATGACACTAGTGGATCCATATGTGGTTTGTGAGAAGAACACACATTTCAATGACTCAAGATGTGGTTTGTGAAAAGAACACACATGCAATGACACTGGTAGATCCATATGTGGTTTGTGAGAAGAACACACATCCAATGACACTGGTAGATCCATATGTGGTTTGTGAGAAGAACACACATCCAATGACACTGGTGGATCCATATGTGGTTTGTGAGAAGAACACACATGCAACGACTCTGGATGTGGTTTATGAGAAGAACACACATGCAATGACACTGGTGGATCCATATGTGGTTTGTGAGAAGAACACACATTTCAATGACTATAGATGTGGTTTGTGAAAAGAACACACATGCAATGCCACTTGTGGATCCATATGTGGTTTGTGAGAAGAACACACATCCAATGACATTGGTGGATCCTTATGTGGTTTGTGAGAAGAACACACATCCAATGACACTGGGTGTGGTTCATTAAAAGAGCACACATCCAATGACACTGGTGGATCCTTATGTGGTTTGTGAAAAGAACACATATGCCATGACTCTAGATGTGGTTTCTGAGAAGAACACACATGCAATGACACTGGTCGATCCATATGTGGTTTGAGAAGAACACACATCCAATGACACTAGTGGTCCATATGTGGTTTTTGAGAAGAACAGACATGCAATGACTCTGGATGTGGATTATGAGAAGAACACACATGCAATGACATTAGTGGATCCATATGTGGTTTGTGAGAAGAACACACATTTCAATGACTCTAGATGTGGTTTGTGAAAAGAACACACATGCAATGACACTTGTGGATCCATATGTGGTTTGTGAGAAGAACACACATCCAATGACACTGGTGGATCCATATGTGGTTTTTCAGAAGAACACACATCCAATGACACTGGTGGATCCATATGTGGTTTGTGAGAAGAACACACATGCAATGACTCTGGATGTGGTTTATGAGAAGAACACACATGCAATGACACAGGTGGATCCATATGTGGTTTGTGAGAAGAACACACATTTCAATGACTCTAGATGTGGTTTGTGAAAAGAACACACATGCAATGACACTGTTGGATCCATATGTGGTTTGTGAGAAGAACACACATCCAATGACACTGGTAGATCCATATGTGGTTTGTGAGAAGAACACACATCCAATCACACTGGTGGATCGATATGTGGTTTGTGAGAAGAACACACATGCAACGACTCTGGATGTGGTTTATGAGAAGAACACACATGCAATGACACTGGTGGATCCATATGTGGTTTGTGATAAGAACACACATTTCAATGACTATAGATGTGGTTTGTGAAAAGAACACACATGCAATGACTGTAGCTATGGTTAATGAAAAGAATACACATGCAATGACACTATTGGATCCATATGTGGTTTCTGAAAAGAACACACATGCAATGACATGCAATGAACTCCGGTGGATCTAGATGTGGTTTGTGAGAAGAACACACATGCAATAACACTGGTTGTGGTTCATGAAAAGAACACACATGCAATGACACTGGTGGATCCATATGTGGTTTGTGAGAAGAACACACATCCAATGACACTGGTGGATCCATATGTGGTTTTTGAGAACACTCATGCAATGACACTAGGTGTGGTTCATGAAAAGAACAAACATCCAAAGAACTGGTGGATCCATATGTAGTTTGTGAGAAGAACACACATGCAATGACTCTAGGTGTGGTTTGTGAGAAGAACACACATGCAATGACTCTAGATGTGGTTTGTGAGAAGAACACACAAGCAATGACACTGGTGAATCCATATGTGGTTTGTGAGAAGAACACACATCCAATGACACTGGTGGATCCATATGTGGTTTGTGAGAAGAACACACATGCAATGACTCTGGATGTGGTTTATGAGAAGAACACACATGCAACGACATTGGTGGATCCATATGTGGTTTGTGAGAAGAACACACATTTCAATGACTCTAGATGTGGTTTGTGAAAAGAACACACATGCAATGACACTTGTGGATCCATATGTGGTTTGTGAGAAGAACACACATCCAATGACACTGGTGGATCCATATGTGGTTTTTGAGAAGAACACACATCCAATGACACTGGTGGATCCATATGTGGTTTGTGAGAAGAACACACATCCAATGACACTGGTGGATCCATATGTGGTTTTTCAGAAGAACACACATCCAATGACACTGGTGGATCCATATGTGGTTTGTGAGAAGAACACACATGCAATGACTCTGGATGTGGTTTATGAGAAGAACACACATGCAATGACACAGGTGGATCCATATGTGGTTTGTGAGAAGAACACACATTTCAATGACTCTAGATGTGGTTTGTGAAAAGAACACACATGCAATGACACGCATGGATCCCTATGTGGTTTGTGAGAAGAACACACATCCAAGGACACTGCTAGATCCATCTGTGGTTTGTGAGAAGAACACACATCCAATGACACTGTGGATCGATATGTGGTTTGTGAGAAGAACACACATGCAACGACTCTGGATGTGGTTTATGAGAAGAACACACATGCAATGACACTGGTGGATCCATATGTGGTTTGTGATAAGAACACACATTTCAATGACTATAGATGTGGTTTGTGAAAAGAACACACATGCAATGACTGTAGCTATGGTTAATGAAAAGAATACACATGCAATGACACTATTGGATCCATATGTGGTTTCTGAAAAGAACACACATGCAATGACATGCAATGAACTCCGGTGGATCTAGATGTGGTTTGTGAGAAGAACACACATGCAATAACACTGGTTGTGGTTCATGAAAAGAACACACATGCAATGACACTGGTGGATCCATATGTGGTTTGTGAGAAGAACACACATCCAATGACACTGGTGGATCCATATGTGGTTTTTGAGAACACTCATGCAATGACACTAGGTGTGGTTCATGAAAAGAACAAACATCCAATGAACTCTGGTGGATCCATATGTAGTTTGTGAGAAGAACACACATGCAATGACTCTAGGTGTGGTTTGTGAGAAGAACACACATGCAATGACTCTAGATGTGGTTTGTGAGAAGAACACACAAGCAATGACACTGGTGAATCCATATGTGGTTTGTGAGAAGAACACACATCCAATGACACTGGTGGTCCATATGTGGTTTGTGAGAAGAACACACATGCAATGACTCTGGATGTGGTTTATGAGAAGAACACACATGCAACGACATTGGTGGATCCATATGTGGTTTGTGAGAAGAACACACATTTCAATGACTCTAGATGTGGTTTGTGAAAAGAACACACATGCAATGACACTTGTGGATCCATATGTGGTTTGTGAGAAGAACACACATCCAATGACACTGGTGGATCCATATGTGGTTTTTGAGAAGAACACACATCCAATGACACTGGTGGATCGATATGTGGTTTGTGAGAAGAACACACATGCAACGACTCTGGATGTGGTTTATGAGAAGAACACACATGCATTGACACAGGTGGATCCATATGTGGTTTGTGAGAAGAACACACATTTCAATGACTCTAGATGTGGTTTGTGAAAAGAACACACATGCAATGACACTATTGGATCCATATGTGGTTTGTGAGAAGAACACACATCCAATGACACTAGTGGATCCATATGTGGTTTGTGATAAGAACACACATCCAATGACACTAGTGGATCCATATGTGGTTTGTGAGAAGAACACACATTTCAATGACTCAAGATGTGGTTTGTGAAAAGAACACACATGCAATGACACTGGTGGATCCATATGTGGTTTGTGAGAAGAACACACATCCAATGACACTGGTAGATCCATATGTGGTTTGTGAGAAGAACACACATCCAATGACACTGGTGGATCCATATGTGGTTTGTGAGAAGAACACACACATGCAACGACTGGATGTGGTTTATGAGAAGAACACACATGCAATGACACTGGTGGATCCATATGTGGTTTGTGAGAAGAACACACATTTCAATGACTATAGATGTGGTTTGTGAAAAGAACACACATGCAATGCCACTTGTGGATCCATATGTGGTTTGTGAGAAGAACACACATCCAATGACATTGGTGGATCCTTATGTGGTTTGTGAGAAGAACACACATCCAATGACACTGGGTGTGGTTCATTAAAAGAGCACACATCCAATGACACTGGTGGATCCTTATGTGGTTTGTGAAAAGAACACATATGCCATGACTCTAGATGTGGTTTCTGAGAAGAACACACATGCAATGACACTGGTCGATCCATATGTGGTTTGAGAAGAACACACATCCAATGACACTGGTGGTCCATATGTGGTTTTTGAGAAGAACAGACATGCAATGACTCTGGATGTGGTTTATGAGAAGAACACACATGCAATGACATTGGTGGATCCATATGTGGTTTGTGAGAAGAACACACATTTCAATGACTCTAGATGTGGTTTGTGAAAAGAACACACATGCAATGACACTTGTGGATCCATATGTGGTTTGTGAGAAGAACACACATCCAATGACACTGGTGGATCCATATGTGGTTTTTCAGAAGAACACACATCCAATGACACTGGTGGATCCATATGTGGTTTGTGAGAAGAACACACATGCAATGACTCTGGATGTGGTTTATGAGAAGAACACACATGCAATGACACAGGTGGATCCATATGTGGTTTGTGAGAAGAACACACATTTCAATGACTCTAGATGTGGTTTGTGAAAAGAACACACATGCAATGACACTGTTGGATCCATATGTGGTTTGTGAGAAGAACACACATCCAATGACACTGGTAGATCCATATGTGGTTTGTGAGAAGAACACACATCCAATGACACTGGTGGATCGATATGTGGTTTGTGAGAAGAACACACATGCAACGACTGGATGTGGTTTGTGAGAAGAACACACATGCAATGACACTGGTGGATCCATATGTGGTTTGTGATAAGAACACACATTTCAATGACTATAGATGTGGTTTGTGAAAAGAACACACATGCAATGACTGTAGCTATGGTTAATGAAAAGAATACACATGCAATGACACTATTGGATCCATATGTGGTTTCTGAAAAGAACACACATGCAATGACATGCAATGAACTCCGGTGGATCTAGATGTGGTTTGTGAGAAGAACACACATGCAATAACACTGGTTGTGGTTCATGAAAAGAACACACATGCAATGACACTGGTGGATCCATATGTGGTTTGTGAGAAGAACACACATCCAATGACACTGGTGGATCCATATGTGGTTTTTGAGAACACTCATGCAATGACACTAGGTGTGGTTCATGAAAAGAACAAACATCCAATGAACTCTGGTGGATCCATATGTAGTTTGTGAGAAGAACACACATGCAATGACTCTAGGTGTGGTTTGTGAGAAGAACACACATGCAATGACTCTAGATGTGGTTTGTGAGAAGAACACACAAGCAATGACACTGGTGAATCCATATGTGGTTTGTGAGAAGAACACACATCCAATGACACTGGTGGATCCATATGTGGTTTGTGAGAAGAACACACATGCAATGACTCTGGATGTGGTTTATGAGAAGAACACACATGCAACGACATTGGTGGATCCATATGTGGTTTGTGAGAAGAACACACATTTCAATGACTCTAGATGTGGTTTGTGAAAAGAACACACATGCAATGACACTTGTGGATCCATATGTGGTTTGTGAGAAGAACACACATCCAATGACACTGGTGGATCCATATGTGGTTTTTGAGAAGAACACACATCCAATGACACTGGTGGATCCATATGTGGTTTGTGAGAAGAACACACATCCAATGACACTGGTGGATCCATATGTGGTTTTTCAGAAGAACACACATCCAATGACACTGGTGGATCCATATGTGGTTTGTGAGAAGAACACACATGCAATGACTCTGGATGTGGTTTATGAGAAGAACACACATGCAATGACACAGGTGGATCCATATGTGGTTTGTGAGAAGAACACACATTTCAATGACTCTAGATGTGGTTTGTGAAAAGAACACACATGCAATGACACTGTTGGATCCATATGTGGTTTGTGAGAAGAACACACATCCAATGACACTGGTAGATCCATATGTGGTTTGTGAGAAGAACACACATCCAATGACACTGGTGGATCGATATGTGGTTTGTGAGAAGAACACACATGCAACGACTCTGGATGTGGTTTATGAGAAGAACACACATGCAATGACACTGGTGGATCCATATGTGGTTTGTGATAAGAACACACATTTCAATGACTATAGATGTGGTTTGTGAAAAGAACACACATGCAATGACTGTAGCTATGGTTAATGAAAAGAATACACATGCAATTACACTATTGGATCCATATGTGGTTTCTGAAAAGAACAAACATGCAATGACATGCAATGAACTCCGGTGGATCTAGATGTGGTTTGTGAGAAGAACACACATGCAATAACACTGGTTGTGGTTCATGAAAAGAACACACATGCAATGACACTGGTGGATCCATATGTGGTTTGTGAGAAGAACACACATCCAATGACACTGGTGGATCCATATGTGGTTTTTGAGAACACTCATGCAATGACACTAGGTGTGGTTCATGAAAAGAACAAACATCCAATGAACTCTGGTGGATCCATATGTAGTTTGTGAGAAGAACACACATGCAATGACTCTAGGTGTGGTTTGTGAGAAGAACACACATGCAATGACTCTAGATGTGGTTTGTGAGAAGAACACACAAGCAATGACACTGGTGAATCCATATGTGGTTTGTGAGAAGAACACACATCCAATGACACTGGTGGATCCATATGTGGTTTGTGAGAAGAACACACATGCAATGACTCTGGATGTGGTTTATGAGAAGAACACACATGCAACGACATTGGTGGATCCATATGTGGTTTGTGAGAAGAACACACATTTCAATGACTCTAGATGTGGTTTGTGATAAGAACACACATGCAATGACACTTGTGGATCCATATGTGGTTTGTGAGAAGAACACACATCCAATGACACTGGTGGATCCATATGTGGTTTTTGAGAAGAACACACATCCAATGACACTGGTGGATCCATATGTGGTTTGTGAGAAGAACACACATCCAATGACACTGGTGGATCCATATGTGGTTTGTGAGAAGAACACACATCCAATGACACTAGTGGATCCATATGTGGTTTGTGAGAAGAACACACATGAAGTGACTCTGGATGTGGTTTATGAGAAGAACACACATGCAATGACACTAGTGGATCCATATGTGGTTTGTGAGAAGAACACACATATCAATGACTCTAGATGTAGTTTGTGAAAAGAACACACATGCAATGACACTGTTGGATCCATATGTGGTTTGTGAGAAGAACACACATCCAATGACACTGGTAGATCCATATGTGGTTTGTGAGAAGAACACACATCCAATGACACTGGTGGATCGATATGTGGTTTGTGAGAAGAACACACATGCAACGACTCTGGATGTGGTTTATGAGAAGAACACACATGCAATGACACTGGTGGATCCATATGTGGTTTGTGATAAGAACACACATTTCAATGACTATAGATGTGGTTTGTGAAAAGAACACACATGCAATGCCACTTGTGGATCCATATGGTTAATGAAAAGAACACACATGCAATTACACTATTGGATCCATATGTGGTTTGTGAGAAGAACACATCCAATGACAACATGCAATGAACTCGGTGGATCTAGATGTGGTTTGTGAAAAGAACACATATGCAATGACTCTAGATGTGGTTTCTGAGAAGAACACACATGCAATGACACTGGTCGATCCATATGTGGTTTGAGAAGAACACACATCCAATGACACTGGTGGATCCATATGTGGTTTTTGAGAAGAACACACATGCACTGTCTCTGGTTGTGGTTGAAGATAATAACACACATCCAATGACACTGGTGGATCCATATGTGGTTTTGTGAGAAGAACACACATTTCAATGACTCTAGATGTGGTTTGTGAAAAGAACACACATGCAATGACACTTGTGGATCCATATGTGGTTTGTGAGAAGAACACACATCCAATGACACTGGTGGATCCATATGTGGTTTTTCAGAAGAACACACATCCAATGACACTGGTGGATCCATATGTGGTTTGTGAGAAGAACACACATGCAATGACTCTGGATGTGGTTTATGAGAAGAACACACATGCAATGACACAGGTGGATCCATATGTGGTTTGTGAGAATAACACACCTATCAATGACTCTAGATGTGGTTTGTGAAAAGAACACACATGCAATGACACTGTGGATCCATATGTGGTTTGTGAGAAGAACACACATCAAATGACACTGGTGGATCCGTATGTGGTTTGTGAGAAGAACACACATGCAGTGACACTGGTAGATCCATATGTGGTTTGTGAGAAGAACACACATCGAATGACACTGGTGGATCGATATGTGGTTTGTGAGAAGAACACACATGCAATGACACTGGTGGATCCATATGTGGTTTGTGATAAGAACACACATTTCAATGACTATAGATGTGGTTTGTGAAAAGAACACACATGCAATGCCACTTGTGGATCCATATGTGGTTTGTGAGAAGAACACACATCCAATGACTCCTTATGTGGTTTGTGAGAAGAACACACATCCAATGACACTGGGTGTGGTTCATTAAAAGAGCACACATCCAATGACACTTGTGGATCCTTATGTGGTTTGTGAAAAGAACACATATGCAATGACTCTAGATGTGGTTTCTGAGAAGAACACACATGCAATGACACTGGTCGATCCATATGTGGTTTGAGAAGAACACACATCCAATGACACTGGTGGATCCATATGTGGTTTTTGAGAAGAACACACATGTAATAACTCTAGGTGTGGTTCATGAAAAGAACAGACATCCAATGAACTCTGGTGGAGCCATATGTGGTTTGTGAGAAGAACACACATGCAATGACTCTAGCTGTGGTTTGTGAGAAGAACACACATGCAATCATACTGGTGGATCCATATGTTGTTTGTGAGATGAACACACATCCAATGAAACTGGTGGATCCATGTGTGGTTTGTGAGAAGAACACACATGCAATGAAACTGGTGGATCCATATGTGGTCTATGGAAATAACAGACATGGAATGACACTAGCTGTGGTTAATGAAAAGAACAAACATGCAATGACTCTGATGGAACAATATGTGGTTTGTGAAAAGAACACACATGCAATGACTCTAGTTGTGGTTAATGAAAATAACACACATGCAATGACTATGGTGGATCCATGTGGTTTGGGAAAAGAACACACATGCAATGACTGTAGCTATGGTTAATGAAAAGAACACACATGCAATGACACTATTGGATCCATATGTGGTTTCTGAAAAGAATACACATGCAATGATCTCTGCTGGATCTAGATGTGGTTTGTGAGAAGAACACACATGCAATAACACTAGTTGTGGTTCATGAAAAGAACACACATGCAATGAGACTACTGGATCCATATGTGGTTTGTGAGAAGACCATACATCCAATGACACTGGTGGATCCGTATGTGGTTTGTGAGAAGAACACTCATGCAATGACACTGGGTGTGGTTCATAAAAAGAACACACGTACAATGATCTCTGGTGGATCCATATGTGGTTTGTGAGAAGAACACACATGCAATGACTCTAGATGTGGTTTGTAAGAAGAACACACATGCAATGACACTGGTGGATTCATATGTGGTTAGTGAGAAGAACGCACATTTCAATGACTCTAGATGTGGTTTGTGAAAAGAACACACATGTAATGACACTCGTGGATCCATATGTGGTTTGTCAGAAGAACACACATCCAATTAGACTGGGTGTGGTTCATGAAAAGAACACACATCCAATAACACTGGTGGATCCTTATGTGGTTTGTGAAAAGAACACACATGCAATGACTCTAGATGTGGTTTGTTAGAAGAAGACTCGTACAATGACACTGGTGGTTCCATATGTGGTTTGTGAGAAGAGCACACATTCAATGACACTGGTGGATCCATATGTGGTTTGTGATAAGAACACACATGCAATGACTCTGGATGTGGTTTATGAGAAGAACACACATGCAATGACACTGGTAGATCCGTATGTGGTTTGTGAGAAGAACACACATTTCAATGACTCTAGATGTGGTTTGTGAAAAGAACACACATGCAATGACACTGGTGGATCCATATGTGGTTTGTGAGAAGAACACACATCCAATGACACTGGTGGATCCATATGTGGTTTGTGAGAAGAACACACATCCAATGACACTGGGTGTGGTTCATGAAAAGAGCACACATTCAATGCCACTGGTGGATTCTTATGTGGTTTGTGAGAAGAACACACATTTCAATGACTCTATATGTGGTTTGTGAAAAGAACACACATGCAATGAAACTGGTGGATCCATATGTGGTTTGTGAGAAGAGCACACATCTAATGACACTAGTGGATCCATGTGTGGTTTGTGAGAAGAACACACATGCAATGACACTAGGTGTGGTTCATGAAAAGAACACTCATCCAATGACACTGATGGATCCTTATGTGGTTTGGGAAAAGAACACACATGCAATGACTCTAGATGTGGTTTGTGAGAAGAACACACAGGCAATAACACTGGTGGATCCATATGTGGTTTGTGAGAAGAACACACATCAAATGACACTGGTGGATCCATATGTGGTTTCTGAGAAGAACACACTTGTAATGACACTGTGTGTGGTTCATGAAAAGAACACACATCCAATGAACACTTGTCTATCCATATGTGGTTTGTGAGAAGAACACACATGCAATGACTCTAGGTGTGGTTTGTGAGAAGAACACACATGCAATGACACTGGTTGATCCATATGTGGTTTGTGATAAGAACACACATGCAATGACACTGGTGGATCCATATGTGGTTTGTTGAAAGAACAGACATGCAATGACACTACATGTGGTTAATGAAAAGAAGAGACATGCAATGACTCTGATGGATCCATATGTGGTTTGTGAAAAGAACACAAATGCAATGACTCTATATGTGGTTTTTGAGAAGAACACACATGCAATGACACTGGTGGATCCATATGTCGTTTGTGAGAAGAACACACATGCAATGACACAGGTGGATCCATATGTGGTTTGTGAGAATAACACACATCCAATGACACTAGGTGTGGTTCATGAAAATATCACACATCCAATGACACTAGTGGATCCTTATGTGGTTTGTGAAAAGAACACACATGCAATGACTCTAGATGTAGTTTGTGAGAAGAACACACATGCAATGACACTGGTGGATCCATATGTGGTTTGTGAGAAGAACACACATCCAATGACACTGGTGGATCCATATGTGGTTTGTGAGACGAACACACATGCAATAACACTAGGTGTGGTTCATGAAAAGAACACACATCCAATGAACTCTGGTGTATCCATATGTAGTTTGTGAGAAGAACACACATGAAATGACTCTAGATGTGGTTTGTGAGAAGAACACACATATAATCACACTGGTGGATCCATATGTGGTTCATGAGATTAACACACATCCAATGACACTAGTGGATCCATGTGTGGTTTGGGAGAAGAACACACATCCAAAACACACATGCAATGACACTGATGGATCCATGTGTGGTCTGTGGAAAGAACAGAAATGCAATGACACTACCTGTGGTTAATGAAAAGAACAAACATGCAATCACTCTGATGGATCCATATGTGGTTTGTGAAAAGAACACGCATGCAATGACTCTAGTTGTGGTTAATGAAAAGAACACACATGCAATGACTATGGTGGATCCATGTGGTTTGTGGAAAGAACACACATGCAATGACTGTAGCTATGGTTAATGAAAAGAACACACATGCAATGACACTGTTGGATCCATATGTGGTTTCTGAAACGAACAGACATGCAATGAACTCTAGTGGATCTAGATGTGGTTTGTGAGAAGAACACACATGCAATAACTCTCGTTGTGGTTCATGAAAAGAACACACATGCAATGACACTGGTGGATCCTTATGTGGTTTGTGAGAAGAACACACATTTCAATGACTCTGGTGGATCCACATGTGGTTTGTGAAAAGAACACTCATGCAATGACACTGGTAGATAAATGTGGTTCGTGAGCATAACAGACATGCAATGAAATCTGGTGGATCCATATGTGGTTTGTGAGAAGAACACACATGCAATGACACTGGGTTTGGTTCAAGAAAAGAACACACATCCAATGAACTATGGTGGATCCATATGTGGTTTGTGAGAATAACACACATGCAATGACTCTAGATGTGGTTTATGAGAAGAACACACATGCAATGACACTAGTGGATCCATATGGGGTTTGTGAGAAGAACAAACATGAAATGACACTGGTGAATCGATATGTGGTTTGTGAGAAGAACACACATCCAATGACACTGGGTGTGGTTCATGAAAAGAACAAACATCCAATGACACTGGTGGATCCTTATGTGGTTTTGTGACAATAACACACATGCAATGACTCTAGATCTGGTTTGTGAGAAGAACACGCATGCAATGACACTGGTGGATCCATATGTGGTTTGTGGGAAGAACACACATCCAATGACACTGGTGGATCCATATGTGGTTTGTGAGAATAACACACATGCAATGACTCTGGATGTGGTTTATGAGAAGAACACACATGCAATTACACTGGTCGATCTATATGTGGTTTGTGAGAAGAACACACATATCAATGACTCTAGACGTGGTTTCTTAAAAGAACACACATGCAATGACACTAGGGGATCCATATGTGGTTTGTGAGAAGAACACACATCCAATGACACTAGTGGATCCATATGCGGTTTGTGATAAGAACACACATGCAATGACTCTGGATGTGGTTTATGAGAAGAACACACATGCAATGACACTGGTAGATCCATATGTGGTTTGTGAGAAGAACACACATTTCAATGACTCTAGATGTGGTTTGTGAAAAGAACACACATGCAATGACACTGGTGGATCCATATGTGGTTTGTGAGAAGAACACACATCCAATGACACTGGTGGATCCATATGTGGTTTGTGAGAAGAACACACATCCAATGACACTTGGTGTGGTTCATGAAAAGAGCACACATTCAATGCCACTGGTGGATTCTTTTGTGGTTTGTGAGAAGAACACACATTTCAATGACTCTAGATGTGGTTTGTGAAAAGAACACACATGCAATGAAACTGGTGGATCCATATGTGGTTTGTGAGAAGAGCACACATCCAATGACACTAGTGGATCCATGTGTGGTTTGTGAGAAGAACACACATGCAATGACTCTGGATGTGGTTTATGATAAGAACACACATGCAATGACACTGGTGGATCCGTATGTGGTTTGTGAGAAGAACACATATTTCAATGACTCTAGATGTGGCTTGTGAAAAGAACACACATGCAATGACACTGGTGGATCCATATGTGGTTTGTGAGAAGAACACACATCCAATGACACTGAGTGTGGTTCATGAAAAGAGCACACATCCAATGACACAGGTGGATCCTTATGTGGTTTGTGAGAAGAACACACATTTCAATGACTCTAGATGTGGTTTGTGAAAAGAACACACATGCAATGAAACTGGTGGATCCATATATGGTTTGTGATAAGAACACACATCCAATGACACTGGTGGATCCATGTGTGGTTTGTGAGAAGAACACACATGCAATGACACTGGGTGTGGTTCATGAAAATAACACACATCCAATGACACTGGTGGATCCTTATGTGGTTTGTGAAAAGAACACACATGCAATGACTCTAGATGTGGTTTGTGAGAAGAACACACATGCAATAACACTAGTGGATGCATATGTGGTTTGTGAGAAGAACACACATGCAATGACTCTGGTGGATCCACATGTGGCTTGTGAAAAGAACACACATGCAATGACACTGGTGGATCCATATGTGGTTTGTGAGAAGAACACACATGCAATGACACAGGGTGTGGTTCATGAAAAGAACACACATCCAATGACACTAGTGGACCCTTATGTGGTTTGTAAGAAGAACACACATGCAATGACTCTAGATGTGGTTTATGAAAAGAACACACATGCAATGACACTTGTGGATCCATATATGGTTTGTGAGAAGAACACACATCCAATGACACTGGTGGATCCATATGTGGTTTGTGAGAAGAACACACATACAATGACTCTGGATGTGGTTTATGAGAAGAACACACATGCAATGACACTGGTGGATCCGTATGTGGTTTGTGAGAAGAACACATATTTCAATGACTCTAGATGTGGCTTGTGAAAAGAACACACATACAATGACACTGGTGGATCCATATGTGGTTTGTGAGAAGAACACACATCCAATGACACTGGTGGATCCATATGTGGTTTGTGAGAAGAACACACATCCAATGACACTTGGTGTGGTTCATGAAAAGAGCACACATCCAATGCCACTGGTGGATCCTTATGTGGTTTGTGAGAAGAACACACAGTTCAATGACTCTAGATGTGGTTTGTGAAAAGAACACACATGCAAAGAAATTGGTGGATCCATATGTGGTTTGTGAGAAGAGCACACATCTAATGACACTAGTGGATCCATGTGTGGTTTGTGAGAAGAACACACATGCAATGACACTGGGTGTGGTTCATGAAAAGAACACACATCCAATGACACTGGTGGATCCTTATGTGGTTTGTGAAAAGAACACACATGCAATGACTCTAGATGTGGTTTGTGAGAAGAACACACATGCAATGACACTGGTGGATCCATATGTGGTTTGTGAGAAGAACACACATCAAATGACACTGGTGGATCCATATGTGGTTTCTGAGAAGAACACATCCATATGTGGTTTGTGAGAAGAACACACATGCAATGACTCTCGCTGTGGTTTGTGAGAAGAACACACATGGAATGACACTGGTCGATCCATATGTGGTTTGTGAGAAGAACACACATTTCAATGACTCTAGATGTGGTTTGTGAAAAGAACACACATGCAATTACACTGGTGGATCCATATGTGGTTTGTGAGAAGAACACACATCCAATGACACTAGTGGATCCATATGTGGCTTCTGAGAAGAACACACATGCAATGACACTGTGTGTGGTTCATGAAAAGAACACACATCCAATGAACAGTCCGGTCGAACACCGGTCAATCCATATGTGGTTTGTGAGAAGAACACACATGCAATGACACTGGTCGATCCATATGTGGTTTGTGAGAAGAACACACATCCAAAACACACATGCAATGACACTGGTGGATCCATATGTGGTTTGTTGAAAGAACAGACATGCAATGACACTACATGTGGTTAATGAAAAGAACATACATGCAATGACTCTGATGGATCCATATGTGGTTTGTGAAAAGAACACACATGCAATGATTCTAGTTGTGGTTAATTAAAAGAACACACATGCAATGACTCTGGTGGATCCATATGGTTTGTGAAAAGAACACACATGCAATGACTGTAGCTACGGTTAGTGAAAAGAACACACATGCACTGACACTGTTGGATCATGTGTGGTTTCTGAAAGAACAGACATGCAATGAACTCTGGTGGATCTAGATGTGGTTTGTGAGAAGAACACTCATGCAATAACACTGGTTGTGGTTCATGAAAAGAACACACATGCAATGACACTGGTGGATGCTTATGTGGTTTGTGAAAAGAACACACATGCAATGACTCTGGTGGATCCACATGTGGTTTGTGAAAAGAACACTCATGCAATGACACTGGTGGATCCATATGTGGTTTGTGAGAAGAACACACATCCAATGACACTGGTGGATCCATATGTGGTTTGTGAGAAGAACACACATCCAATGACACTGGATGTGGTTTGTGAGAAGAACACACATCCAATGACACTGGTGGATCCATATGTGGTTTGTGAGAAGAACACACATTTCAATGACTCTAGATGTGGTTTGTGAAAAGAACACACATGCAATTACACTGGTGGATCCATATGTGGTTTGTGAGAAGAACACACATCCAATGACACTAGTGGATCCATATGTGGTTTCTGAGAAGAACAAACATGCAATGACACTATGTGTGGTTCATGAAAAGAACACACATCCAATGAACACTGGTCGATCCATATGTGGTTTGTGAGAAGAACACACATGCAATGACTCTAGCTGTGGTTTGTGAGAAGAACACACATGCAATGACACTGGTCGATCCATATGTAGTTTGTGAGAAGAACACACATCCAACACACACATGCAATGACACTGGTGGATCCATATGTGGTTTGTTGAAAGAACAGACATGCAATGACACTACATGTGGTTAATGAAAAGAACATACATGCAATGACTCGGATGGATCCATATGTGGTTTGTGAAAAGAACACACATGCAATGACTCTAGTTGTGGTTAATTAAAAGAACACACATGCAATGACTCTGGTGGATCCATGTGGTTTGTGAAAAGAACACACATGCAATGACTGTAGCTACGGTTAGTGAAAAGAACACACATGCAATGACACTGTTGGATCCATATGTGGTTTCTGAAAAAGAACACACATGCAATGAACTCTGGTGGATCTAGATGTGGTTTGTGAGAAGAACACTCATGCAATAACACTGGTTGTGGTTCATGAAAATAACACACATGCAATGACACTAGTGGATCCTTATGTGGTTTGTGAAAAGAACACACATGCAATGACTCTGGTGGATCCACATGTGGTTTGTGAAAAGAACAATCATGCAATGACACTGGTGCATAAATGTGGTTTGTGAGAATAACATACATGCAATGAAATCTGGTGGATCCATATGTGGTTTGTGAGAAGAACACACATGCAATGACGCTGGGTGTGGTTCATGAAAAGAACACACATCCAATGAACTATGGTGGATCCATATTTGGTTTGTGAGAATAACACACATGTAATGACTTTAGATGTGGTTTATGAGAAGAACACACATGCAATGACACTGGTGAATCCATATGTGGTTTGTGAGAAGAACACACATTTCAATGACTCTAGATGTGGTTTGTGAAAAGAACACACATGCAATTACACTGGTGGATCCATATGTGGTTGGTAAGAAGAACACACATCCAATGACACTGTGGATCCATATGTGGTTTCTAAGAAGAACACACATGCAACGACACTGTGTGTGGTTCATGAAAAGAACACACATCCAATGAACACTGGTCGATCCATATGTGGTTTGTGAGAAGAACACATATGCAATGACTCTAGCTGTGGTTTGTGAGAAGAACACACATGCAATGACACTGGTCGATCCATATGTGGTTTGTGAGAAGAACACACATCCAAAACACACATGCAATGACACTGGTGGATCCATATGTGGTTTGTTGAAAGAACAGACATGCAATGACACTACCTGTGGTTAATGAAAAGAACATACATGCAATGACTCTGATGGATCCATATGTGGTTTGTGAAAAGAACACACATGCAATGACTCTAGTTGTGTTTAATGAAAAGAACACACATGCAATGACTCTGGTGGATCCATGTGGTTTGTCAAAAGAACACACATGCAATGACTGTAGCTACGGTTAGTGAAAAGAACACAGATGCAATGACACTGTTGGATCCATATGTGGTTTCTGAAAAGAACAGACATGCAATGAACTCTGGTGGATCTAGATGTGGTTTGTGAGAAGAACACTCATGCAATAACACTGGTTGTGGTTCATGAAAAGAACACACATGCAATGACACTAGTGGATCCTTATGTGGTTTGTGAAAAGAACACACATGCAATGACTCTGGTGGATCCACATGTGGTTTGTGAAAAGAACAATCATGCAATGACACTGGTGCATAAATGTGGTTTGTGAGAATAACATACATGCAATGAAATCTCGTGGATCCATATGTGGTTTGTGAGAAGAACACACATGCAATGATGCTGGGTGTGGTTCATGAAAAGAACACACATCCAATGAACTATGGTGGATCCATATTTGGTTTGTGAGAATAACACACATGTAATGACTCTAGATGTGGTTTATGAGAAGAACACACATGCAATGACACTGGTGAATCCATATGTGGTTTGTGAGAAGAACACACATTTCAATGACTCTAGATGTGGTTTGTGAAAAGAACACACATGCAATTACACTGGTGGATCCATATGTGGTTGGTGAGAAGAACACACATCCAATGACACTGGTGGATCCATATGTGGTTTCTAAGAAGAACACACATGCAATGACACTGTGTGTGGTTCATGAAAAGAACACACATCCAATGAACACTGGTCGATCCATATGTGGTTTGTGAGAAGAACACATATGCAATGACTCTAGCTGTGGTTTGTGAGAAGAACACACATGCAATGACACTGGTCGATCCATATGTGGTTTGTGAGAAGAACACACATCCAAAACACACATGCAATGACACTGGTGGATCCATATGTGGTTTGTTGAAAGAACAGACATGCAATGACACTACCTGTGGTTAATGAAAAGAACATACATGCAATGACTCTGATGGATCCATATGTGGTTTGTGAAAAGAACACACATGCAATGACTCTAGTTGTGTTTAATGAAAAGAACACACATGCAATGACTCTGGTGGATCCATGTGGTTTGTCAAAAGAACACACATGCAATGACTGTAGCTAAGGTTAGGGAAAAGAACACAGATGCAATGACACTGTTGGATCCATATGTGGTTTCTGAAAAGAACAGACATGCAATGAACTCTGGTGGATCTAGATGTGGTTTGTGAGAAGAACACTCATGCAATAACACTGGTTGTGGTTCATGAAAAGAACACACATGCAATGCCACTGGTGGATCCTTATGTGGTTTGTGAAAAGAACACACATGCAATGACTCTGGTGGATCCACATGTGGTTTGTGAAAAGAACACTCATGCAATGACACTGGTGGATAAATGTGGTTTTTGAGAATAACATACATGCAATGAAATCTGGTGGATCCATATGTGGTTTGTGAGAAGAACACACATGCAATGACACTAGGTGTGGTTCATGAAAAGAACACACATCCAATGAACTATGGTGGATCCATATTTGGTTTGTGAGAATAACACACATGCAATGACTCTAGATGTGGTTTATGAGAAGAACACACATGCAATGACACTGGTGAATCCATATGTGGTTTGTGAGAAGAACACACATTTCAATGACTCTATATGTGGTTTGTGAAAAGAACACACATGCAATTACACTGGTGGATCCATATGTGGTTTGTGAGAAGAACACACATCCAATGACACTGGGTGTGGTTCATGAAAAGAACACACATCCAATGACACTGGTTGATCCATTTGTGGTTTGTGAAAATAAAACACATGCAATGACTCTAGATGTGGTTTGTGAGAAGAACACACATGCAATGACACTAGTGGATCCATATGTGGTTTGTGAGAAGAACAGACATGCAATGAAACTGGTGGATCCATATGTGGTTTGTGAGAAGAACACACATGCAATGACTCTAGATGTGGTTTATGAGAAGAACACACATGCAATGACACTGGTGGATCCATATGTGGTTTGTGAGAAGAACACACCTATAAATGACTCTAGATGTGGATTGTGAAAAGAACACACATGCAATGACACTAGTGGAACCATATGTGGTTTGTGAGAAGAACACACATGCAATGTCACTCGGTGTGGTTCATGAAAATAACACACATCCAATGACACTGGTGGATCCTTATGTGGTTTGTGAAAAGAACACACATGCAATGACTCTAGATGTGGTTTGTGAGAAGAACACGCATGCAATGACACTGGTGGATCCATATGTGGTTTGTGAGAAGAACACACATCCAATGACACCGGTGGATCCATATGTGGTTTGTGAGAAGAACACACATGCAATGACTCTGGATGTGTTTTATGAGAAGAACACAAATGCAATAACACTTGTGGATCCGTTTGTGGTTTGTGAGAAGAACACACATTTCAATGACTCTAGATGTGGTTTGTGAAAAGAACACACATGCAATGACACTGGTGGATCCATATGTGGTTTGTGAGAAGAACATACATGCAATGACACTTGGTGTGGTTCATGAAAAGAAAACACATCCAATGAACTCTGGTGGATCCATATGTGGTTTGTGAGAAGAACACACATGCAATGACTCTAGATGTGGGGTGTGAGAAGAACACGCAAGCAATGACACTAGGTGTGGTTCATGAAAAGAACACACATCCAATGAACTATCGTGGATCCATATTTGGTTTGTGAGAATAACACACATGCAATGACTCTAGATGTGGTTTATGAGAAGAACACACATGCAATGACACTGGTGAATCCATATGTGGTTTGTGAGAAGAACACACATTTCAATGACTCTATATGTGGTTTGTGAAAAGAACACACATGCAATTACACTGGTGGATCCATATGTGGTTTGTGAGAAGAACACACATCCAATGACACTGGTGGATCCATATGTGGTTTGTGAGAAGAACACACATCCAATGACACTGGATGTGGTTTGTGAAAAGAACACACATCCAATGACACTGGTGGATCCATATGTGGTTTGTGAGAAGAACACACATTTCAATGACTCTAGATGTGGTTTGTGAAAAGAACACACATGCAATTACACTGGTGGATCCATATGTGGCTTCACCTAAATTAAATATGGAGACCACATACGGACAAATCTAGCCATATATTGGTCCCATTTAAATTGGTGTAGAAGAACCGGTGCTATCTTTTGCCATGTTAATACAACATTTAAATTGCAGGTATCTAAACAACATGAACCTATTAATTAATTATTGTCGGGCTCGGTTCCGCTTAATATGATCTAATCAGACGCACCTTTGCCATGTCATACATCATACATGTATCATGCCCGATCTTCCTCATAGTATTAAATAGTGCATCCGTGTTTGTGCTAGTGTTTTGCTTCTTCACGGACTAGGCCGATGAGTTGATGCGAGTTTAGATCCGTCTTGATGAACCTTCGACAATGTTTTCAAAGCAGCAATCTCCCCTTTCTACCTATCTTACTTTTTATAGTGTTTATTCCTCCTGTTGATCTATTGCTATCTGTTATGCTCTAGTTTCCATGTGATATCCCTTGCAGCCTTATATTGCCTTGGACACATCCTATTACTGTTGATTGGTAGATAGTGACTTGCAGAGTCGCTGCTCGGGCATGCGTGTCGTCAAGTACCACAGTTGTTGGAGTATGGCCGCATGTTTAATGTTGGAGATGATCATGGCTTTAATTATTGTTTAATAACTAAAATTGAAAGTAGGTGAATGCAGAGGCACCGGTGGGTAATAGACAACGTTTGGTTTTTAACGCTCCTTTGGTGTCCCGTGGGACCCCAAGTTCTTGACACTGTTCCAGATCGAGCGCCGCTAACCACAGGTGTGTGTGGGCACCCCATCGATTAGTACCGATTCAACCATCTTTGGGGGCCACAAAAGTAGTTTGGGGCTTTATTACTATCATGCTTATGCCATGCTTCTTTGTAATTTAAGATTATGAGGATGCAATGTCTTGCTTAGGTGGAGTGTTTTCGCGGTGTCGACAAGCCAGTCACACTTTCGGGTTCCCGTCGTTACAGCCAACGACGCAAACCCCGAGTCCGCTCGGGACCGCCAACTTAGCTATGTGTAGCTTAGTGGGTGGCCCCATGTACTTGCTTTGGTCCGGAAACGTCATGACTTAGGCCCCACACATACCGATGGGTGTATGTTAACCGATCCAAAATGGTCGTGCGCGGTGGATACTTTGGTGCACCTGCAGGGTTAAATCTTTTGAAAAGCCGTGTTCGTGATTATGGACGACTTGGAGCCGCAGTTCGATCATAGACAACTATAACTAAAGTTTACTGTTATAATTTGACTTGTATCCGACATGACTAGTAATCAGCTTCACTGCGACGGAATGGCTAAATAAAAGTACCACCAACTGCTGGGTTTGGGATATCTCATGCTAATCGTATCTGACTAGTAAGTGTAGCAACTACAACGGAATGGTTAACTAAAAGTGCCCACTGCTTATTATATCAGGATGACTATCTATACCTGACTAGTAATTGCTGCAACGCTAATCCAATAAATAAACTGGTGAGTTCTCGCTGACTCCTCGTTTGGTCTCGAAACACCAGATGGGTATGTTTGGTGGTAGAATCAGGTAGGTCGTATTTCATTTATCCTCTGGGATAGCCGTGCAATCAGTCTCTATAGGTTGTTTAGTGCATGTCACAATGGCCAGTCCACCATACCTATGTAGGCGAGGGACCCACCAATTCTAGTCTCGCTGCACCGCCTCGCGACCGACCGCTTTTTCCTTTGCCTTGTGGCACCCCTTTTGTTTAAGAAGGTTTTGAGATCGGCGTCGTTAGCGGGGTTACCTTTCCTATTGGCTCGGGCAGTTATGGGCGCCATTGGTTATTCTTGGGGCTCTTAGCTCAATTTGCATCTTGTCCGTACTGATCTTTGTATCGTTTTCCGTGTGATTTGGATCTTTGTATTGTATATCTGTATTCTTGACTCTTGAGTCATATATATATATGTTTTGTGTGGGTTCCATCGAGGACTATTGTGTAATGATATTACTTCGTTTCCACCCGCTGAGTGCACAGTGGGCACACACTGCTGAATCGCTTCTGGCGCGGGTTTGGCGGAAGCGCCAAACTTGCATAGGGCATTGGTCCAGGGTGTTACATGTGGTTTGTGAGAAGAACACACATTTCAATGACTCTATATGTGGTTTGTGAAAAGAACACACATGCAATTACACTGGTGGATCCATATGTGGTTTGTGAGAAGAACACACATCCAATGACACTGGGTGTGGTTCATGAAAAGAACACACATCCAATGACACTGGTTGATCCTTTTGTGGTTTGTGAAAATAACACACATGCAATGACTCTAGATGTGGTTTGTGAGAAGAACACACATGCAATGACACTAGTGGATCCATATGTGGTTTGTGAGAAGAACAGACATGCAATGACACTGGTGGATCCATATGTGGTTTGTGAGAAGAACACACATGCAATGACTCTAGATGTGGTTTATGAGAAGAACACACATGCAATGACACTGGTGGATCCATATGTGGTTTGTGAGAAGAACACACCTATAAATGACTCTAGATGTGGATTGTGAAAAGAACACACATGCAATGACACTGGTGGATCCATATGTGGTTTGTGAGAAGAACACACATCCAATGACACTGGTGGATCCATGTGCGGTTTGTGAGAAGAACACACATGCAATGTCACTCGGTGTGGTTGATGAAAATAACACACATCCAATGACACTGGTGGATCCTTATGTGGTTTGTGAAAAGAACACACATGCAATGACTCTAGACGTGGTTTGTGAGAAGAACACGCATGCAATGACACTGGTGGATCCATATGTGGTTTGTGAGAAGAACTCACATCCAATGACATTGGTGGATCCATATGTGGTTTGTGAGAAGAACACACATGCAATGACTCTGGATGTGTTTTATGAGAAGAACACACATGCAATAACACTGGTGGATCCGTTTGTGGTTTGTGAGAAGAACACACATTTCAATGACTCTAGATGTGGTTTGTGAAAAGAACACACATGCAATGACACTGGTGGATCCATATGTGGTTTGTGAGAAGAACATACATGCAATGACACTTGGTGTGGTTCATGAAAATAAAACACATCCAATGAACTCTGGTGGATCCATATGTGGTTTGTGAGAAGAACACACATGCAATGACTCTAGATGTGGTTTGTGAGAAGAACACGCAAGCAATGACACTAGGTGTGGTTCATGAAAAGAACACACATCCAATGACTATGGTGGATCCATATTTGGTTTGTGAGAATAACACACATGCAATGACTCTAGATGTGGTTTATGAGAAGAACACACATGCAATGACACTAGTGAATCCATATGTGGTTAGTGAGAAGAACACACATTTCAATGACTCTATATGTGGTTTGTGAAAAGAACACACATGCAATTACACTGGTGGATCCATATGTGGTTTGTGAGAAGAACACACATCCAATGACACTGGGTGTGGTTCATGAAAAGAACACACATCCAATGACACTGGTTGATCCTTTTGTGGTTTGTGAAAATAACACACATGCAATGACTCTAGATGTGGTTTGTGAGAAGAACACACATGCAATGACACTAGTGGATCCATATGTGGTTTGTGAGAAGAACAGACATGCAATGACACTGGTGGATCCATATGTTGTTTGTGAGAAGAACACACATGCAATGACTCTAGATGTGGTTTATGAGAAGAACACACATGCAATGACACTGGTGGATCCATATGTGGTTTGTGAGAAGAACACACCTATAAATGACTCTAGATGTGGATTGTGAAAAGAACACACATGCAATGACACTGGTGGATCCATATGTGGTTTGTGAGAAGAACACACATCCAATGACACTGGTGGATCCATGTGTGGTTTGTGAGAAGAACACACATGCAATGTCACTCGGTGTGGTTCATGAAAATAACACACATCCAATGACACTTGTGGATCCTTATGTGGTTTGTGAAAAGAACACACATGCAATGACTCTAGATGTGGATTGTGAGAAGAACACGCATGCAATGACACTGGTGGATCCATATGTGGTTTGTGAGAAGAACACACATCCAATGACACTGGTGGATCCATATGTGGTTTGTGAGAAGAACACACATGCAATGACTCTGGATGTGTTTTATGAGAAGAACACACATGCAATAACACTGGTGGATCCGTTTGTGGTTTGTGAGAAGAACACACATTTCAATGACTCTAGTTGTGGTTCGTGAAATGAACACACATGCAATGACACTGGTGGATCCATATGTGGTTTGTGAGAAGAACATACATGCAATGACACTTGGTGTGGTTCATGAAAAGAAAACACATCCAATGAACTCTGGTGGATCCATATGTGTTTTGTGAGAAGAACACACATTCAATGACTCTAGATGTGGTTTGTGAAAAGAACACACATGCAATGACACTGGTGGATCCATATGTGGTTTGTGAGAAGAACATACATGCAATGACACTTTGTGTGGTTCATGAAAAGAAAACACATCCAATGAACTCTGGTGGATCCATATGTTGTTTGTGAGAAGAACACACATGCAATGACTCTAGATGTGGTTTGTGAGAAGAACACGCAAGCAATGACACTAGGTGTGGTTCATGAAAAGAACACACATCCAATGACTATGGTGGATCCATATTTAGTTTGTGAGAATAACACACAGGCAATGACTCTAGATGTGGTTTATGAGAAGAACACACATGCAATGACACTGGTCGATCCATATGTGGTTTGTGAGAAGAACACACATTTCAATGACTCTATATGTGGTTTGTGAAAAGAACACACATGCAATTACGCTGGTGGATCCATATGTGGTTTGTGAGAAGAACACACATCCAATGACACTGGGTGTGGTTCATGAAAAGAACACACATCCAATGACACTGGTTGATCCTTTTGTGGTTTGTGAAAATAACACACATGCAATGACTCTACATGTGGTTTGTGAGAACAACACACATGCAATGACACTAGTGGATTCATATGTGGTTTGTGTGAAGAACAGACATGCAATGACACTGGTGGATCCATATGTGGTTTATGAGAAGAACACACATGCAATGACTCTAGATGTGGTTTATGAGAAGAACACACATGCAATGACACTGGTGGATCCATATGTGGTTTGTGAGAAGAACACACCTATAAATGACTCTAGATGTGGATTGTGAAAAGAACACACATGCAATGACACTGGTGGATCCATATGTGGTTTGTGAGAAGAACACACATCCAATGACACTGGTGGATCCATGTGTGGTTTGTGAGAAGAACACACATGCAATGTCACTCGGTGTGGTTCATGAAAATAACACACATCCAATGACACTGGTGGATCCTTATGTGGTTTGTGAAAAGAACACACATGCAATGACTCTAGATGTGGTTTGTGAGAAGAACACGCATGCAATGACACTGGTGGATCCATATGTGGTTTGTGAGAAGAACACACATCCAATGACACTGGTGGATCCATATGTGGTTTGTGAGAAGAACACACATGCAATGACTCTGGATGTGTTTTATGAGAAGAACACACATGCAATAACACTGGTGGATCCGTTTGTGGTTTGTGAGAAGAACACACATTTCAATGACTCTAGATGTGGTTCGTGAAAAGAACACACATGCAATGACACTGGTGGATCCATATGTGGTTTGTGAGAAGAACATACATGCAATGACACTTGGTGTGGTTCATGAAAAGAAAACACATCCAATGAACTCTGGTGGATCCATATGTGGTTTGTGAGAAGAACACACATTCAATGACTCTAGATGTGGCTTGTGAAAGGAACACACATGCAATGACACTGGTGGATCCATATGTGGTTTGTGAGAAGAACATACATGCAATGACACTTGGTGTGGTTCATGAAAAGAAAACACATCCAATGAACTCTGGTGGATCCATATGTGGTTTGTGAGAAGAACACACATGCAATGACTCTAGATGTGGTTTGTGAGAAGAACACGCAAGCAATGACACTAGGCGTGGTTCATGAAAAGAACACACATCCAATGACTATGGTGGATCCATATTTGGTTTGTGAGAATAACACACATGCAATGACTCTAGATGTGGTGTATGAGAAGAACACACATGCAATGACACTGGTCGATCCATATGTGGTTTGTGAGAAGAACACACATTTCAATGACTCTATATGTGGTTTGTGAAAAGAACACACATGCAATTACACTGGTGGATCCATATGTGGTTTGTGAGAAGAACACACATCCAATGACACTGGGTGTGGTTCATGAAAAGAACACACATCCAATGACACTGGTTGATCCTTTTGTGGTTTGTGAAAATAACACACATGCAATGACTCTACATGTGGTTTGTGAGAACAACACACATGCAATGACACTAGTGGATTCATATGTGGTTTGTGTGAAGAACAGACATGCAATGACACTGGTGGATCCATATGTGGTTTATGAGAAGAACACACATGCAATGACTCTAGATGTGGTTTATGAGAAGAACACACATGCAATGACACTGGTGGATCCATATGTGGTTTGTGAGAAGAACACACCTATAAATGACTCTAGATGTGGATTGTGAAAAGAACACACATGCAATGACAATGGTGGATCCATATGTGGTTTGTGAGAAGAACACACATCCAATGACACTGGTGGATCCATGTGTGGTTTGTGAGAAGAACACACATGCAATGTCACTCGGTGTGGTTCATGAAAATAACACACATCCAATGACACTGGTGGATCCTTATGTGGTTTGTGAAAAGAACACACATGCAATGACTCTAGATGTGGTTCATAAGAAGAACACGCATGCAATGACACTGGTGGATCCATATGTGGCTTGTGAGAAGAACACACATCCAATGACACTGGTGGATCCATATGTGGTTTGTGAGAAGAACACACATGCAATGACTCTGGATGTGTTTTATGAGAAGAACACACATGCAATAACACTGGTGGATCCGTTTGTGGTTTGTGAGAAGAACACACATTTCAATGACTCTAGATGTGGTTCGTGAAAAGAACACACATGCAATGACACTGGTGGATCCATATGTGGTTTGTGAGAAGAACATACATGCAATGTCACTTGGCGTGGTTCATGAAAAGAAAAAACATCCAATGAACTCTGGTGGATCCATATGTGGTTTGTGAGAAGAACACACATGCAATGACTCTGGCTGTGGTTTGTGAGAAGAACACACATGCAATGACACTAGGTGTGGTTCATGAAAAGAACACACATCCAATGAACTATGGTGGATCCATATTTGGTTTGTGAGAATAACACACATGCAATGACTCTAGATGTGGTTTATGAGAATAACACACATGCAATGACACTGGTGAATCCATATGTGGATTGTGAGAAGAACACAGATTTCAATGACTCTATATGTGATTTGTGAAAATAACACACATGCAATTACACTGGTGGATCCATATGTGGTTTGTGAGAAGAACACACATCCAATGACACTGGGTGTGGTTCATGAAAAGAACACACATCCAATGACACTGGTTGATCCTTTTGTGGTTTGTGAAAATAACACACATGCAATGACTCTAGATGTGGTTTGTGAGAACAACACACATGCAATGACACTAGTGGATCCATATGTGGTTTGTGTGAAGAACAGACATGCAATGACACTGGTGGATCCATATGTGGTTTATGAGAAGAACACACATGCAATGACTCTAGATGTGGTTTATGAGAAGAACACACATGCAATGACACTGGTGGATCCATATGTGGTTTGTGAGAAGAACACACCTATAAATGACTCTAGATGTGGATTGTGAAAAGAACACACATGCAATGACAATGGTGGATCCATATGTGGTTTGTGAGAAGAACACACATCCAATGACACTGGTGGATCCATGTGTGGTTTGTGAGAAGAACACACATGCAATGTCACTCGGTGTGGTTCATGAAAATAACACACATCCAATGACACTGGTGGATCCTTATGTGGTTTGTGAAAAGAACACACATGCAATGACTCTAGATGTGGTTTGTGAGAAGAACACGCATGCAATGACACTAGTGGATCCATATGTGGCTTGTGAGAAGAACACACATCCAATGACACTGGTGGATCCATATGTGGTTTGTGAGAAGAACACACATGCAATGACTCTGGATGTGTTTTATGAGAAGAACACACATGCAATAACACTGGTGGATCCGTTTGTGGTTTGTGAGAAGAACACACATTTCAATGACTCTAGATGTGGTTCGTGAAAAGAACACACATGCAATGACACTGGTGGATCCATATGTGGTTTGTGAGAACAACATACATGCAATGCCACTTGGCGTGGTTCATGAAAAGAAAAAACATCCAATGAACTCTGGTGGATCCATATGTGGTTTGTGAGAAGAACACACATGCAATGACTCTAGATGTGGTTTGTGAGAAGAACACGCAAGCAATGACACTAGGTGTGGTTCATGAAAAGAACACACATCCAATGAACTATGGTGGATCCATATTTGGTTTGTGAGAATAACACACATGCAATGACTCTAGATGTGGTTTATGAGAAGAACACACATGCAATGACACTGGTGAATCCATATGTGGATTGTGAGAAGAACACAGATTTCAATGACTCTATATGTGATTTGTGAAAATAACACACATGCAATTACACTGGTGGATCCATATGTGGTTTGTGAGAAGAACACATATCCAATGACACTGGGTGTGGTTCATGAAAAGAACACACATCCAATGACCCTGGTTGATCCTTTTGTGGTTTGTGAAAATAACACACATGCAATGACTCTAGATGTGGTTTGTGAGAAGAACACACATGCAATGACACTAGTGGATCCATATGTGGTTTGTGAGAAGAACAGACATGCAATGACACTGGTGGATCCATATGTGGTTTGTGAGAAGAACACACATGCAATGACTCTTGATGTGGTTTATGAGAAGAACACACATGCAATGACACTGGTGGATCCATATGTGGTTTGTGAGAAGAACACACCTATAAATGACTCTAGATGTGGATTGTGAAAAGAACACACATGCAATGACACTGGTGGATCCATATGTGGTTTGTGAGAAGAACACACATCCAATGACACTGGTGGATCCATGTGTGGTTTGTGAGAAGAACACACATCCAATGACACTGGTGGATCCATATGTGGTTTGTGAGAAGAACACACATGCAATGACTCTGGATGTGTTTTATGAGAAGGACACACATGCAATAACACTGGTGGATCCGTTTGTGGTTTGTGAGAAGAACACACATTTCAATGACTCTAGATGTGGTTTGTGAAAAGAACACACATGAAATGACACTGGTGGATCCATATGTGGTTTGTGAGAAGAACATACATGCAATGACACTTGGTGTGGTTCATGAAAAGAAAACACATCCAATGAACTCTGGTGGATTCATATGTGGTTTGTGAGAAGAACACACATGCAATGACTCTAGATGTGGTTTGTGAGAAGAACACGCAAGCAATGACACTAGGTGTGGTTCATGAAAAGAACACACATCCAATGAACTATGGTGGATCCATATTTGGTTTGTGAGAATAACACACATGCAATGACTCTATATGTGGTTTATGAGAAGAACACACATGCAATGACACTGGTGAATCCATATGTGGTTCGTGAGAAGAACACAGATTTCAATGACTCTATATGTGGTTTGTGAAAATAACACACATGCAATTACACTGGTGGATCCATATGTGGTTTGTGAGAAGAACACATATCCAATGACACTGGGTGTGGTTCATGAAAAGAACACACATCCAATGACACTGGTTGATCCTTTTGTGGTTTGTGAAAATAACACACATGCAATGACACTAGTGGATCCATATGTGGTTTGTGAGAAGAACAGACATGCAATGACACTGGTGGATCCATATGTGGTTTGTGAGAAGAACACACATGCAATGACTCTAGATGTGGTTTATGAGAAGAACACACATGCAATGACACTGGTGGATCCATATGTGGTTTGTGAGAAGAACACACCTATAAATGACTCTAGATGTGGATTGTGAAAAGAACACACATGCAATGACACTGGTGGATCCATATGTGGTTTGTGAGAAGAACACACATCCAATGACACTGGTGGATCCATGTGTGGTTTGTGAGAAGAACACACATGCAATGTCACTCGGTGTGGTTCATGAAAATAACGCACATCCAATGACACTGGTGGATCCTTATGTGGTTTGTGAAAAGAACACACATGCAATGACTCTAGATGTGGTTTGTGAGAAGAACACGCATGCAATGACACTAGTGGATCCATATGTGGTTTGTGAGAAGAACACACATCCAATGACACTGGTGGATCCATATGTGGTTTGTGAGAAGAACACACATGCAATGACTCTGGATGTGTTTTATGAGAAGGACACACATGCAATAACACTGGTGGATCCGTTTGTGGTTTGTGAGAAGAACACACATTTCAATGACTCTAGATGTGGTTTGTGAAAAGAACACACATGCAATGACACTGGTGGATCCATATGTGGTTTGTGAGAAGAACATACATGCAATGACACTTGGTGTGGTTAATGAAAAGAAAACACATCCAATGAACTCTGGTGGATTCATATGTGGTTTGTGAGAAGAACACACATGCAATGACTCTAGATGTGGTTTGTGAGAAGAACACGCAAGCAATGACACTGGTGGATCCATATGTGGTTTGTGAGAAGAACACACATTTCAATGACTCTAGATGTGGTTTGTGAAAAGAACATACATGCAATGACACTGGTGGATCCATATGTGGTTTGGGAGAAGAACACACATCCAATTACACTGGGTGTGGTTCATGAAAAGAACACACATCCAATGACACTGGTGGATCCATATGTGGTTTGTGTGAAGAACACACATCAAATGCACAGGTGGATCCATATGTGGTTTCTGAGAAGAACACACATGTAATGACACTGTGTGTGGTTCATGAAAAGAACACACATCCAATGAACACTGGTCGATCCATATGTGGTTTGTGAGAAGAACACACATGCAATGACTCTAGCTGTGGTTTGTGAGAAGAACACACATGCAATGACACTGGTCGATCCATATGTGGTTTGTGAGAAGAACACACATCCAAAACACACATGCAATACCACTGGTGGATCCATATGTGGTTTGTTGAAAGAACAGACATGCAATGACACTACCTGTGGTTAATGAAAAGAACAGACATGCAATGACTCTGATGGATCCATATGTGGTTTGTGAAAAGAACACACATGCAATGACTCTAGTTGTGGTTAATGAAAAGAACACACATGCAATGACTCTGGTGGATCCATGTGGTTTGACAAAAGAACACACATGCAATGATTGTAGCTATGGTTAGTGAAAAGAACACACATGCAATGACACTATTGGATCCATATGTGGTTTCTAAAAAGAACAGACATGAAATGAACTCTGGTGGATCTAGATGTGGTTTGTGAGAAGAACACACATGCAATAACACTGGTTGTGGTTCATGAAAAGAACACACATGCAATGACACTGGTGGATCCTTATGTGGTTTTTGAAAATAACACACATGCAATGACTCTGGTGGATCCACATGTGGTTTGTGAAAAGAACACCCATGCAATGACACTGGTGGATAAATGTGGTTTGTGAGAATAACATACATGCAATGAAATCTGGTGGATCCATATGTGGTTTGTGAGAAGAACACACATGCAATGACACTGGGTATGGTTCATGAAAAGAACACACATCCAATGAACAATGGTGGATCCATATTTGGTTTGTGAGAAGAACACACATGCAATAACACTGGTTGTGGTTCATGAAATAACACACATGCAATGACACTAGTGGATCCTTATGTGATTGTGAAAAGAACACACATGCAATGACTCTGGTGGATCCACATGTGGTTTTTGAAAAGAACACTCATGCAATGACACTGGTGGATAAATGTGGTTTGTGAGAATAACATACATGCAATGAAATCTGGTGGATCCATATGTGGTTTGTGAGAAGAACACACATGCAATGACACTAGGTGTGGTTCATGAAAATAAAACACATCCAATGAACTATGGGGATCCATATTTGGTTTGTGAGAATAACACACAGGAAATGACTCTAGATGTGGTTTATGAGAAGAACACACATGCAATGACACTGGTGAATCCATATGTTGTTTGGGAGAAGAGCACACATTTCAATGACTCTAGATGTGGTTTGTGAAAAGAACACACATGCAATTACACTGGTGGATCCATATGTGGTTTGTGAGAAGAACACACATCAAATTACACTGGTGGATCCGTATGTTGTTTCTGAGAAGAACACACATGCAATGACACTGTGTGTGGTTCATTAAAAGAACACCTATCCAATGAACACCGGTCAATCCATATGTGGTTTGTGAGAAGAACACACATGCAATGACACTGGTCGATCCATATGTGGTTTGTGAGAAGAACACACATCCAAAACACACATGCAATGACACTGGTGGATCCATGTGTGGTTTGTTGAAAGAAAGGACATTCAATGACACTACCTGTGGTTAATGAAATGAACAGACATGTAATGAATCTGATGGATCCATATGTGGTTTGTGAAAAGAACACACATGCAATGACTCTAGTTATGGTTAATGAAAAGAACACACATGCAATGACTCTGGTGGATCCATGTGGTTTGTGAAAAGAACACACATGCAATGACTGTAGCTACGGTTAGTGAAAAGAACACACATGCAATGACACTGTTGGATCCATATGTGGTTTCTGAAAAGAACAGACATGCAATGAACTCTGGTGGATCTAGATGTGGTTTGTGAGAAGAACACTCATGCAATAACACTGTGTAACATCCCTAAAATCATATTTCAAAACTCATTCATATCATCCTTGCATCCTTCATTCATTTAGGGTTTTTCTCAAAATCATTTAGAAACAGAAGTTTGTGCTATGATTTCATGTGAGCAAATTTAACTCAATTGGCCATCACCCTTTGAGACTTGATTGTTTAGGAACTTGTTTGCTTGCCTCCATTGTTGGAAAGTTTAGGTGTAGCAATTTAACCAAAGTTTTCAACTTGGAAATAATTTCAAAACCCTATTTTGTTTTATCAACATTTGCAAACCAGAGGCATAGTCTCTGTTTGTTTTAAGCCCAAGACTTGACCAAGCCTTAGCAAGGTATCCACATGGTTAAATGACTGTTTTTGAAACCACAGAACCCTGCAAAGATCCCCAGATTTGTTTGAATTCAAAAAGGATTTGAATTCATATCAAAATCATTCCAGAAAATAGAATTAGAAAAAGAAAAGAAGCTAACAAAGGAAAAAGGTCGCGCGGCTGAAATCTGGCCCAGCAGTGAAACAGGCCCATCAAACCCACCCGGGACTTTCCTTTTCTCACGCTGAAAAGACGCACTCGGCCGTGACAGACCCCACCTCCACCTCACGCACTTCGCTGACGAGCGGGCCTCCTCCACGTCAGCATCGTCTTCCCCCTGACTCCACGCATGATCTCCGCCGCTGACCGTTGCCGCAGTGATACCGAGCTTAATTGGGCATTAATCATGAGCGTTTCTGTCGAGCCTCGCTATAAGACCTCTCGCCTGAGCATTTTCCCCCAAACACCTCGCTCACTCTGCCACCAGGCTGCCCTCAATTAACCCCACACCGCCGCAGACAGACCCCACTCCGGCGATCAATTCCGGTGAGCCTCGTGTTCCCCTCTGCCTCTCATTCTTGCTATCTGATTCAGTGAGTCCTCGCGCACCTTCTGACCCCACTAGTTCATCCTGTACTGCCCCAGGTCGCTGTTTCCACTCGACACCGCAAGCACCGATGACAACATCAACTCCGGCGAGCTCTAGTGGTAAGTCCAGACCGCCCCAAGCCTTGTCATTCACGCACGCATCTTCGCCATGATCTTCTGCATCTGACCACGCCCTTTGTTTGCCTCCTAGTGATCGACAACCTCGCCAACGACGATGATTGACCGTGCCGACGTCTGTCTCTACTCTGACGAGCAATCATCGCCAGACTCGCCCCTTGACAAACCAGAGCCACCTCGAGCTTCAGCACGCCACCGCGGTCCTGGTAAGCGCCTTCTTGTTTCCTCGGACGACCTAGAGCGCCGGCGCCACCGTAGTCAGACGCGCCGCCGCCAGTCATCGCCGCTAGCGCCGCCAGTTAGTGGCTCGGTGATTGAGTCCGTTGGATCTATATCGTAAGGCTAGGATAGATCTTAAACGAAGGGGTACGCTCACGTCTGAGCCGCCAGATCTCATTTAGATCCTACGGCTGTGGAGCTCGATCCAGTGCGAACCGGTACGCACCAGTGAGGTTGCGACGCGTGGCTAGGATGAATTCAAAAACAGAATTTAAAACCAGAATTAGATCCAAACTTCAAACTGCCATAACTTTTGAATGCCACGTTAGATTTCTGCAAACTTTATACCGTTGGATTTAGTGAAACAAGACCTTTCTGAATATCCAATGTGTTTAGCAAATAGTAACCATTAGAATGACTTTATTTGTAGAAACTTGTTTAAGGCTATTTTGAGTATAGATTTAGTTTAGTATTTGTTTTAGGGTTAAGTAAGTTTAGTTGGGAAACTTGTGACTTGTTAAGTTTATGTAATCATGCACTTGCTTGGTAGAGTTTTCAAAATCACCACTTAGTAAATTCATGCATGCATGCATTCATATTATTTTTGATTGTATATGAAATTGTGTGTAAATGTGTGCTACAATTTTGTGTGTAGATTTTGCTAGTGATTGTGACTGTGAAGAGTGCTACTCTCCCCATTACCAAGGCAAGTGATGCTTCATACTTTTGTCCCATTATTTTCTCTATGCATTAGTGATATTTCTAAGTAGGACTTGCATGGAAATTTTGCTAAGTATAAACTATGCTATGGGAAAACCTAGTAGATGAAGCCTTAGAAGAAATTTCCTAAGTTAAGATTCCTACTACTTTCATTCTTAGCTTAGCTAATAGAAAACAAGGGTGGAATATATATTCATGCTATGGAAAAATTTCTAAGTCTGTGGACTTATGTTTTGTTTAATAAAACAACTAAGTGAATGAATCACCTGGGTGGAATGGAAGGAATGGCTTGTGTTGAGTGGTTCACAAGGCCAAGGACTTGGCTTGTGTATCTCACTTGTGGATGGCCACCCAGGAACAAAGAGATTTGAGATGTCAAATGTTGAGAAGCTTCAAGTGCAGCCACTTGGCAATATGGGCTCTGCCATGATCTTAGGTTGCTAGAACTTAGTCTCTTGGACAGTTGGTGGTAGTGGGAATGATAGGTTGGAGCGCGTCCATTTGACTAAGGAAAGGCTTTTGAAGGATCTTGTCTTGGGAAACCAAGTCTTGTGGGGAAAGTGCACCACCTCTGCAGAGTGTAAAACCTAAGTACTTAGCCATGTCCCTGGTAAAGGACAATTTGAGCATCAAGACATGGAAGCTTCAAGAATCTCATCACTCCAATTTCTAAATAAAACTTGTGGGTGAACAAGGGTTAAAAGGATCTTCAGTCTTTGATTGGTAGATGCCCTGAGTGGATCTTCAGTCCTTGATTGGTAGATGCCTTGGGTGATTTGTGCCAAACAAAAACTTAGTGTTTTCAAATGTTAAGGAAAATCTATTTTGAGCAATGCAAGCCTAAGCTCCACCTAGCCAAATGCATATAGTATTATAGTCCACTTAAAATATACTAAGGTATCACTTGCCAATACTATTCCAAAGTATTGACCCTTTGTGGCTATAACTTGTAATGTTGCAGGTTACTTCGATGATGATTAGGAGTCATGAGTCTACACTCAACATGCTTGCCTGTGGCACATGAAGATGAAGACTTATGTTTACTTACTTATTCCATAAACTCTTGTATTAGGCCTTTGGCCCTGAGTTGTAAAAGACTATGTTTTATCTCTAGAATGACTGTAATAAACGACCTTTGTATCTGTGTACTTCATCTTAAACTGTGGATGCTAGCATTGATCCAGGGACTAGCATTGCAATCACAGGGATCCTTTCCTTTATAAAGGAGGGGTCTTACACACTGGTTGTGGTTCATGAAAAGAACACACATCCAATGACACTGGTGGATGCTTATGTGGTTTGTGATAAGAACACACATCCAATGACACTGGATGTGGTTTGTGAGAAGAACACACATCCAATGACACTGTGGATCCCTATATGGTTTGTGAGAAGAACACACATGCAATGTCACTCGGTGTGGTTCATGAAAATAACGCACATCCAATGACACTGGTGGATCCTTATGTGGTTTGTGAAAAGAACACACATGCAATGACTCTAGATGTGGTTTGTGAGAAGAACACGCATGCAATGACACTAGTGGATCCATATGTGGTTGGTGAGAAGAACACACATCCAATGACACTAGTGGATCCATATGTGGTTTCTGAGAAGAACACACATGCAATGACACTGTGTGTGGTTCATGAAAAGAACACACATCCAATGAACACTGGTCGATCCATATGTGGTTTGTGAAAAGAACACACATGCAATGACTCTAGCTGTGGTTTGTGAGAAGAACACACATGCAATGACACTGGTCGATCCATATGTGGTTTGTGAGAAGAACACACATCCAAAACACACATGCAATGACACTGGTGGATCCATATGTGGTTTGTTGAAAGAACAGACATGCAATGACACTACCTGTGGTTAATGAAAAGAACATACATGCAATGACTCTGATGGATCCATATGTGGTTTGTGAAAAGAACACACATGCAATGACTCTAGTTGTGGTTAATTAAAAGAACACACATGCAATGACTCTGGTGGATCCATGTGGTTTGTGAAAAGAACACACATGCAATGACTGTAGCTACGGTTAGTGAAAAGAACACACATGCATTGACACTGTTGGATCCATATGTCGTTTCTGAAAAGAACAAACATGCAATGAACTCTGGTGGATCTAGATGTGGTTTGTGAGAAGAACACTCATGCAATAACACTGGTTGTGGTTCATGAAAAGAACACACATGCAATGACACTGGTGGATCTTTATGTGGTTTGTGAATGAACACAGATGCAATGACTCTGGTGGATCCACATGTGGTTTGTGAAAAGAACACTCATGCAATTACACTGGTGGATAAATGTGGTTTGTGAGAATAACATACATGCAATGAAATCTGGTGGATCCATATGTGGTTTATGAGAAAAACACACATGCAATGACACTGGGTGTGGTTCATGAAAAAAAACACATCCAATGAACTATGGTGGATCCATATTTAGTTTGTGAGAATAACACACATGTAATGACTCTAGATGTGGATTATGAGAAGAATACACATGCAATGACACTGGTGAATCCATATGTGGTTTGTGAGTAGAACACACATTTCAATGACTCTAGTTGTGGTTTGTGAAAAGAACACACATGCAATTACACTGGTGGATCCATATGTGGTTTGTGAGAAGAACACACATCCAATGACACTAGTGGATCCATATGTGGTTTCTGAGAAGAACACACATGCAATGACACTGTGTGTGGTTCATGAAAAGAACACACATCCAATGAACACTGGTCGATCCATATGTGGTTTGTGAGAAGAACACACATGCAATGACTCTAGCTGTGGTTTGTGAGAAGAACACACATGCAATGACGCTGGTCGATCCATATGTGGTTTGTGAGAAGATAACGCATCCAAAACACACATGCAATGACACTGGTGGATCCATATGTGGTTTGTTGAAAGAACAGACATGCAATGACACTACCTGTGGTTAATGAAAAGAACAGACATGCAATGACTCTGATGGATCCATATGTGGTTTGTGAAAAGAACACACATGCAATGACTCTAGTTGTGGTTAATGAAAAGAACATACATGAAATGACACTGGTGCATCCATGTGGTTTGTTAAAAGAACACACATGCAATGACTGTAGCTACGGTTAGTGAAAAGAACACACATGCAATGACACTCTTGGATCCATATGTGGTTTCTGAAAAGAACAGACATGCAATGAACTCTGGTGGATCTAGATGTGGTTTGTGAGAAGAACACTCATGCAATAACACTGGTTTGGTTCATGAAAAGAACACACATGCAATGACACTGGTGGATCTTTATGTGGTTTGTGAAAAGAACACACATGCAATGACTCTAGTGGATCCACATGTGGTTTGTGAAAAGAACACTCATGCAATGACACTAGTGGATAAATGTGGTTTGTGAGAATAACATACATGCAATGAAATCTCGTGGATCCATATGTGGTTTGTGAGAAGAACACACATGCAATGACACTGGGTTTGGTTCATGAAAAGAACACACATCCAATGAACTATGGTGGATCCATATGTGGTTTGTGAGAATAACACACATGCAATGACTCTAGATGTGGTTTATGAGAAGAACACACATGCAATGACACTAATGGATCCATATGTGGTTTGTGAGAAGAACACACATTTTAATGACTCTAGATGTGGTTTATGAAAAGAACACACATGAGATGACACTGGTGGATCGATATGTGGTTTGTGAGAAGAACACACATCCAATAACACTGGGTGTAGTTCATGAAAAGAGCACACATCCAATGACACTGGTGGATCCTTATGTGGTTTTGTGAAAATAACACACATGCAATGACTCTAGATGTGGTTTGTGAGAAGAACACACATGCAATGACACTGGTGGATCCATATGTGGTTTGTGAGAAGAACACACATGCAATGACTCTGGATATGGTTTATGAGAAGAACACACATGCAATTACACTGGTGGATCCATATGTGGTTTGTGATAAGAACACACATATCAATGACTCTAGATGTGGTTTCTGAAAAGAACACACATGCAATGACACTAGTGGATCCATATGTGGTTTGTGAGAAGAACACACATCCAATGACACTGGTGGATCCATGTGTGGTTTGTGAGAAGAACACAAATGCAATGTCACTGGGTGTGGTTCATGAAAATAACACACATCCAATGACACTGGTGGATCCTTATGTGGTTTGTGAAAAGAACACACATGCAATGACTCTAGATGTGGTTTGTGAGAAGAACACACATGCAATGACACTGATGGATCCATATTTGGTTTGTGAGAAGAACACACATCCAATGACATTGTGGAACCATATATGGTTTGTGAGAAGAACACACATGCAATGACCCTGGATGTGGTTTATGAGAAGAACACACATGCAATAACACTGGTGGATCTGTATGTGGTTTGTGAGAAGAACACATATTTCAATGACTCTAGATGTGGTTTGTGAAAAGAACACACATGCAATGACACTGGTGGATCCATATGTGGTTTGTGAGAAGAACACATATCCAATGACACTGGGTCTGGTTCATGAAAAGAGCACACATCCAATGACACGGGTGGATCCTTATGTGGTTTGTGAGAAGAACACACATTTCAATGACTCTAGATGTGGTTTGTGAAAAGAACACACATGCAATGAAACTGGTGGATCCATATGTGGTTTGTGATAAGAACACACATCCAATGACACTGGTGGATCCATGTGTGGTTTGTGAGAAGAACACACATGCAATGACACTGGGTGTGGTTCATGAAAAGAACACACATCCAATGACACTGGTGGATCCATATGTGGTTTGTGAGAAGAACACACATATCAATGACTCTAGATGTGGTTTGTGAAAAGAACAGATATGCAATGACACTGGTGGATCCATATGTGGTTTGTGAGAAGAACACACATCCAATGACACTAGTGGATCCATGTGTGGTTTGTGAGAAGAACGCACATGCAATGTCACTAGGTGTGGTTCATGAAAATAACACACATCCAATGACACTGGTGGATCCTTATGTGGTTTGTGAAAAGAACACATATGATATGACTCTAGATGTGGTGTGTGAGAAGAACACACGTACAATGACACTAGTGGATCCATATGTGGTTTGTGAGAAGAACACACATTCAATGACACCGGTGGATCCATATGTGGTTTGTGATAAGAACACACATGCAATGACTCTGGATGTGGTTTATGAGAAGAACACACATGCAATGACACTGGTGGATCCGTATGTGGTTTGTGAGAAGAACACACATTTCAATGACTCTAGATGTGGTTTGTGAAAAGAACACACATGCAATGACACCGGTGGATCCATATGTGGTTTGTGAGAAGAAAACACATGCAATGACACTGGTGGATCCATATGTGGTTTGTGAGAAGAACACGAATCCAATGACACTAGGTGTGGTTCATGAAAAGAGCACACATCCAATGCCACTGGTGGATCCTTATGTGGTTTGTGAGAAGAACACACATTTCAATGACTCTACATGTGGTTTGTGAATAAAACACACAACTGGTGGATCCATATGTGGTTTGTGAGAAGAGCACACATCCAATTGCACTAGTGGATCCATGTGTGGTTTGTGAGAAGAACACACATGCAATGACACTGTTGGATCCTTATGTGGTTTGTGAAAAGAACACACATGCAATGACTCTAGATATGGTTTGTGAGAAGAACACACATGTAATGACACTGGTGGATACATATGTGGTTTGTGAGAAGAACACACATCAAATGACAATGGTGGATCCATATGTGGTTTCTGAGAAGAACACACATGCAATGACACTTTGTGTGGTTCATGAAAAGAATACACATCCAATGAACACTGGTCGATCCATATGTGGTTTGTGAGAAGAACACACATGCAATGACTCTAGCTGTGGTTTTTGAGAAGAACGCACATGCAATGACACTGGTTGATCCATATGTGGTTTGTGAGAAGAACACACATCCAAAACACACATGCAATGACACTGGTGGATCCATATGTGGTTTGTTGAAAGAACAGACATGCAATGCCACTACCTGTGGTTAATGAAAAGAACAGACATGCAATGACTCTGATGGATCCATTTGTGGTTTGTGAAAAGAACACACATGCAATGACTCTAGTTGTGGTTAATGAAAAGAACACACATGCAATGACTCTGGTGGATCCATGTGGTTTGTGAAAAGAACACACGTGCAATGACTATAGCTATGGTTAGTGAAAAGAACACACATGCAATGACACTATTGGATCCATATGTGGTTTCTGAAAAGAACAGACATGCAATGAACTCTGGTGGATCTAGATGTGGTTTGTGGGAAGAACACACATGCAATAACTCCGGTTGTGGTTCATGAAAAGAACACACATGCAATGACACTGGTGGATCCTTATGTGGTTTGTGAAAAGAACACACATGCAATGACTCAGGTGGATCCACATGTGGTTTGTGAAAAGAACACTCATGCAATGACACTGGTGGATAAATGTGGTTTGTGAGAATAACATACATGCAATGAAATCTGCTGGATCCATATGTGGTTTGTGAGAAGAACACACATGCAATGACACTGGTGGATCCATACGTGGTTTCTGAGAAGAACACACATGCAATGACACTGGTGGGTCAATATGTGGATTATGGGAAGAACACTCATGCAATGACAATGGGTGTGGTTCATGAAAATAACACGCATCCAATGAACTCTAGTGGATCCACATGTGGTTTGTGAAAAGAACACTCATGCAATTACACTGGTGGATAAATGTGGTTTGTGAGAATAACATACATGCAATGAAATCTGGTGGATCCATATGTGGTTTCTGAGAAGAACACAAATTCATTGACACTAGGTGTGGTTCATGAAAAGAACACACATCCAATGAACTATGGTGGATCCATATATGGTTTGTGAGAATAACACACATGCAATAACTCTGGATATGGTTTATGAGAAGAACACACATGCAATGACACTGGTGAATCCATATGTGGTTTCTGAGAAGAACACACATTTCAATGACTCTAGATGTGGTTTGTGAAAAGAACACACATGCAATGACACTGGTGGATCCATATGTGGTTTGTGAGAAGAACACACATCCAATGACACTGGGTGTGGTTCATGAAAAGAACCCACATCCAATGACACTGGTGGATCCTTATGTGGTTTGTGAAAATAACACACATGCAATGACTTTAGATGTGGTTTGTGAGAAGAACACACATGCAATGACACTAGAGGATCCATATGTGGTTTGTGAGAAGAACAGACATCCAATGACACTGGTGGATCCATATGTGGTTTCTGAGAAGAACACACATGTAATGACACTAGATGTGGTTTATGAGAAGAACATACATGCAATCACACTAGTGGATCCATATGTGGTTTGTGAGAAGAACACACCTATCAATGACTCTAGATGTGGTTTGTGAAAAGAACACACATGCAATGACACTGGTGGATCCATATGTGGTTTGTGAGAAGAACACTCATCCAATGACACTGGGTGTGGTTCATGAAAAAGCACACATCCAATGCCACTGGTGGATCTTTATGTGGTTTGTGAGAAGAACACACATTTCAATGACTCTAGATGTGGTTTGTGAAAAGAACACACATGCAATGAAACTGGTGGATCCATATGTGCTTTGTGAGAAGAGCACACATCCAATGACACTAGTGGATCCATGTGTGGTTTGTGAGAAGAACACACATGCAATGACACTGGGTGTGGTTCATGAAAAGAACACACATCCAATGACACTGGTGGATCCTTATGTCGTTTGTGAAAAGAACACACATGCAATAACTCTAGATGTGGTTTGTGAGAAGAACACACATGCAATGACACTAGTGGATCCATATGTGGTTTGTGAGAAGAACACACATCAAATGACACTGGTGGATCCATATGTGGTTTCTGAGAAGAACACACATGCAATGACACTGTGTGTGGTTCATGAAAAGAACACACATCCAATGAACACTGGTAGATCCATATGTGGTTTGTGAGAAGAACACACATGCAATGACTCTAGCTATGGTTTGTGAGAAGAACACGCATGCAATGACACTGGTGGATCCATATGTGGTTTGCGAGAAGAACGCACATCCAAAACACACATGCAATGACACTGGTGGATCCATATGTGGTTTGTTGAAAGAACGGACATGCAATGACACTACCTATGGTTAATGAAAAGAACAGACAAGCAATGACTCTGATTGATCCATATGTGGTTTGTGAAAAGAACACACATGCAATGACTCTAGTTGTGGTTAATGAAAAGAACAAACATGTAATGACTCTGGAGGATCCATGTGGTTTGTGAAAAGAACACACATGCAATGACACTGTTGGATCCATATGTGGTTTCTGAAAAGAACAGACATGCAACGAAATCTGGTGGATCTAGATGTGGTTTGTGAGAAGAACACACATGCAATAACACTGGTTGTGGTTCATGAAAAGAACACACATGCAATGACCATGGTGGATCCTTATGTGGTTTGTGAAAATAACACACATGCAATGACTCTGGTGGATCCACATGTGGTTTGTGAAAAGAGCACTCATGCAATGACACTGGTGGATAAATGTGGTTTGTGAGAATAACATACATGCAATGAAATCTGGTGGATCCATATGTGGTTTGTGAGAAGGACACAAATGCAATGACACTGGGTATGGTTCATGAAAAGAACACACATCCAATGAACTATGGTGGATCCATATTTGGTTTGTGAGAATAACACACATGCAATGAACTAGATGTGGTTTATGAGAAGAACACACATGCAATTATACTAGTGAATCCATATGTGGTTTGCGAGAAGAACACACATTTCAATGACTCTAGATGTGGTTTGTGAAAAGAACACACATGCAATGACACTGGTGGATCCATATGTGGTTTGTGAGAAGAACACACATCCAATGACACTGGGTGTGGTTCATGAAAAGAACACACATCCAATGACACTGGTGGATCCTTATGTGGTTTGTGAAAATAACACACATGCAATGACTCTAGATGTGGTTTGTGAGAAGAACACACATGCAATGACACTAGTGGATCCATATGTGGTTTGTGAGAAGAACACACATCCAATGACACTGGTGGATCCATATGTGGTTTGTGAGAAGAACACACATGTAATGACTCTAGATGTGGTTTATGAGAAGAACACACATGCAATGACACTGGTGGATCCATATGTTGTTTGTGAGAAGAACACACCTATCAATGACTCTAGATGTGGTTTGTGAAAAGAACACACATGCAATGACACTGGTGGATCCATATGTGGTTTGTGAGAAGAACACACATCCAATGACACTGGTGGATCCATGTGTGGTTTGTGAGAAGAACACACATGCAATGTCACTGGGTGTGGTTCATGAAAATAACACACATCCAATGACACTTATTGATCCTTATGTGGTTTGTGAAAAGAACACACATGCAATGACTCTAGATGTGGTTCATGAAAAGAACACACATCCAATGAGACTGGTAGATCCTTATGTGGTTTGTGAAAATAACATACATGCATTGACTCTAGATGTGGTTTGTGAAAAGAACACACATGCAATGACACTAGTGGATCCATATGTGGTTTGTGAGAAGAACACACATCCAATAACACTGGTGGATCCATATGTGGTTTCTGAGAAGAACACACATGTAATGACTCTAGATGTTGTCTATGAGAAGAACACACATGCAATAACACTGGTGGATCCATATGTGGTTTGTGAGAAGAACACACCTATCAATAACTCTAGACGTGGTTTGTGAAAAGAACACACATACAATGACACTGGTGGATCCATATGTGGTTTGTGAGAAGAACACACATCCAATGACACTGGTGGATCCATGTGTGGTTTGTGAGAAGAACACACATGCAATGTCACTGGGTGTGGTTCATGAAAATAACACACATCCAATGACACTGGTGGATCCTTATGTGGTTTGTGAAAAGAACACACATGCAATGACTCTAGATGTGGTTCATGAAAAGAACACACATCTAATGACACTGGTGGATCGTTATGTGCTTTGTGAAAATAACACACATGCAATGACTCTAGATGTGGTTTGTGAGAAGAACACACATGCAATGACACTAGTGGATCCATATGTGGTTTGTGAGAAGAACACACATCCAATGACACTGGTGGATCCATATGTGGTTTGTGAGAAGAACACACATGTAATGACTCTAGATGTGGTTTATGAGAAGAACACACATGCAATGACACTGGTGGATCCATATGTGGTTTGTGAGAAGAACACACCTATCAATGACTCTAGATGTGGTTTCTGAAAAGAACACACATGCAATGACACTGGTGGATCCATATGTGGTTTGTGAGAAGAACACACATCCAATGACACTGGTGGATCCATGTGTGGTTTGTGAGAAGAACACACATGCAATGTCACTAGGTGTGTTTAATGAAAATAACACACATCCAATGGCACTGGTGGATCCTTATGTGGTTTGTGAAAAGAACACACATTCAATGACTCTAGATGTGGTTTGTGAGAAGAACACACATGCAATGACACTGGTGGATCCATATGTGGTTTGTGAGAAGAACACACATCCAATGACTCTGGATGTGGTTTATGAGAAGAACACACATGCAATAACACTGGTGGATCCGTTTGTGGTTTGTGAGAAGAATACACATTTCAATGACTCTATATGTGGTTTGTGAAAAGAACACACATGAAATGACACTGGTGGATCCATATGTGGTTTGTGAGAAGAACACACATGCAATGACACTTGGTGTGGTTCATGAAAAGAAAACACATCAAATGAACTCTGGTGGATCCATATGTGGTTTGTGAAAATAACACACATGCAATGACTCTTGATGTGGTTTGTGAGAAGAACACACATGCAATGACACTTGTGGATTCATATGTGGTTTGTGATAAGACCACACATTTCAATGACTCTAGATGTGGTTTATGAAAAGAACACATATGCAATGACACTGGTGGATCCATATGTGGTTTGTGAGAAGAACACACATGCAATGACACTGGGTGTGGTTCATGAAAAGAACAAACATCCAATGAACTCTGGTGGATCCATATGTGGTTTGTGAGAAGAACACACATGCAATGACTCTAGATGTGGTTTGTGAGAAGAACACACATCCAATGACACTGGTGGATCCATATGTGTTTGTGAGAAGAACACACATTTCAATGATGCTAGATGTGGTTTGTGAAAAGAACATACATGCAATGACACTGGTGGATCCATATGTGGTTTGGGAGAAGAACACACATCCAATTACACTGGGTGTGGTTCATGAAAACAACACACATCCAATGACACTAGTGGATCCTTATATGGTTTGTGAAAAGAACACACATGCAATGACTCTATATGTGGTTTGTGAGAAGAACACACATGCAAAGACACTGGTGGATCCAGATGTGGTTTGTGAAAATAACACACATGCAATGACTCTTGATGTGGTTTGTGAGAAGAACACACATGGAATAACACTTGTGGATTCATATGTGGTTTGTGAGAAGACCACACATTTCAATGACTCTAGATGTGGTTTATGAAAAGAACACATATGCAATGACACTGGTGGATCCATATGTGGTTTGTGAGAAGAACACACATGCAATGACACTGGGTGTGGTTCATGAAAAGAACACACATCCAATGAACTCTGGTGGATCCATATGTGGTTTGTGAGAAGAACACACATGCAATGACTCTAGATGTGGTTTGTGAGAAGAACACACATCCAATGACACTGGTGGATCCATATGTGTTTGTGAGAAGAACACACATTTCAATGATGCTAGATGTGGTTTGTGAAAAGAACATACATGCAATGACACTGGTGGATCCATATGTGGTTTGGGAGAAGAACACACATCCAATTACACTAGGTGTGGTTCATGAAAAGAACACACATCCAATGACACTAGTGGATCCTTATGTGGTTTGTGAAAAGAACACACATGCAATGACTCTATATGTGGTTTGTGAGAAGAACACACATGCAAAGACACTGGTGGATCCAGATGTGGTTTGTGAGAAGAACACACATCCAATCACACTGGCGGATCCATATGTGGTTTATGAGAAGAACACACATGCAATGACTCTGGATGTGGTTTATGATAAGAACACACATGCAATGACTCTGGATGTGGTTTATGATAAGAACACACATACGATTAAACTGGTGAATCCATATGTGGTTTGTGAGAAGAACACACATTTCAATGACTCTAGATGTGGTTTGTGAAAAGAACACACATGCAATGACACTAGTGGATCCATATGTGGTTTTGTAGAAGAACACACATCCAATGACACTGGGTGTGGTTCATGAAAAGAATACACATCCAAGGACACTGGTGGATCCTTATGTGGTTTGTGAAAATAACACACATGCAATGACTATAGATGTGGTTTGTGAGAAGAACACACATGCAATGACACTAGTGGATCCATATGTGGTTTGTGAGAAGAACACACATCCAATGACACTGGTGGATCCATATGTGGTTTGTGAGAAGAACACACATGTAATGACTCTAGATGTGGTTTATGAGAAGAACACACATGCAATGACACTGGTGGATCCATATGTGGTTTGTGAGAAGAACACACCTATCAATGAATCTAGATGTGGTTTGTGAAAAGAACACACATGCAATGACACTTGTGGATCCATATGTGGTTTGTGAGAAGAACACACATCCAATGACACTGGGTGTGGTTCATGAAAAGAGCACACATCCAATGCCACTGGTGGATCTTTACGTGGTTTGTGAGAAGAACACACATTTCAATGACTCTAGATGTGGTTTGTGAAAAGAACACAAATGCAATGAAACTGATGGATCCATATGTAGTTTGTGAGAAGAGCACACATCCAATGACACTAGTGGATCCATGTGTGGTTTGTGAGAAGAACACACATGCAATGACACTTGGTGTGGTTCATGAAAAGAACACACATCCAATGACACTGGTGGATCCTTATGTGGTTTGTGAAAAGACCACACATGCAATGACTCTTGATGTGGTTTGTGAGAAGAACACACATGCAATGACACTGGTGGATCCATATGTGGTTTGTTAGAAGAACACACATCAATTGACACTGGTGGATCCATATGTGGTTTCTGAGAAGAACACACATGCAATGACACTATGTGTGGTTCATGAAAAGAACACACATCCAATGAACACCGGTCGATCCATATGTGGTTTGTGAGAAGAACACACATGCAATGACTCTAGCTAAGGTTTGTGAGAAGAACACACATGCAATGACACTGGTCGATCCATATGTGGTTTGTGAGAAGAACACACATCCAAAACACACATGCAATGACACTGGTGGATCCATATGTGGTTTGTTGAAAGAACAGACATGCAATGACACTACCTGTGGTTAATGAAAAGAACAGACATGCAATGACTTTGATGGATCCATATGTGGTTTGTGAAAAGAACACACATGCAATGACTCTAGTTCTAGTTAATGAAAAGAACACACATGCAATGACTCTGGTGGATCCATGTGGTTTGTGAAAAGAATACACATGCAATGACTGTAGCTATGGTTAGTGAAAAGAACACACATGTAATGACACTGTTGGATCCATATGTGGTTTCTGAAAAGAACAGACATGCAATGAACTCTGGTGGATCTAGATGTGGTTTGTGAGAAGAACACACATGCAATAACACTGGTTGTGGTTCATGAAAAGAACACACATGCAATGACCATGGTGGATCCTTATGTGGTTTGTGAAAAGAACACACATGCAATGACTCTGGTGGATCCACATGTGGTTTGTGAAAAGAACACTCATGCAATGACACTGGTGGATAAATGTGGTTTGTGAGAATAACATACATGCAATGAAATCTGGTGGATCGATATGTGGTTTGTGAGAAGAACACACATGCAATGACACTGCGTGTGGTTCATGAAAAGAACACACATCCAATGAACTATGGTGGATCCATATTTGGTTTGTGAGAATAACACACATGCAATGACTCTAGATGTGGTTTATGAGAAGAACACACATGCAATGACACTGGTGAATCCATATGTGGTTTGTGAGAAGAACACACATTTCAATGACTCTAGATGTGGTTTGTGAAAAGAACACACATGGAATGACACTGGTGGATCCATATGTGGTTTGTGAAAAGAACACACATCCAATGACACTGGGTGTGGTTCATGAAAAGAACACACATCCAATGACACTGGTGGATCCTTATGTGGTTTGTGAAAATAACACACATGCAATGACTCCAGATGTGGTTTGTGAGAAGAACACACATGCAATGACACTAGTGGATCCATATGTGGTTTGTGAGAAGAACACACATCCAATGACACTGGTGGATCCATATGTGGTTTGTGAGAAGAACACACATGTAATGACTCTAGATGTGGTTTATGAGAAGAACACACATGCAATGACACTGGTGGATCCATATGTGGTTTGTGAGAAGAACACGCCTATCAATGACTCTAGATGTGGTTTCTGAAAAGAACACACATGCAACGACACTGGTGGATCCATATGTGGTTTGTGAGAAGAACACACATCCAATGAAACTGGCGGATCCATATGTGGTTTGTGAGAAGAACACACATGCAATGTCACTGGGTGTGGTTCATGAAAATAACACACATCCAATGACACTTGTCGATCCTTATGTGGTTTGTGAAAAGAACACACATGCAATGACTCTAGATGTGGTTCATGAAAAGAACACACATCCAATGAGACTGGTAGATCCTTATGTGGTTTGTGAAAATAACATACATGCAATGACTCTAGATGTGGTTCGTGAAAAGAACACACATGCAATGACACTAGTGGATCCATATGTGGTTTGTGAGAAGAACACACATCCAATAACACTGGTGGATCCATATGTGGTTTCTGAGAAGAACACACATGTAATGACTCTAGATGTTGTCTATGAGAAGAACACACATGCAATAACACTGGTGGATCCATATGTGGTTTGTGAGAAGAACACACCTATCAATAACTCTAGATGTGGTTTGTGAAAAGAACACACATACAATGACACTGGTGGATCCATATGTGGTTTGTGAGAAGAACACACATCCAATGACACTGGTGGATCGATGTGTGGTTTGTGAGAAGAACACACATGCAATGTCACTGGGTGTGGTTCATGAAAATAACACACATCCAATGACACTGGTGGATCCTTATGTGGTTTGTGAAAAGAACACACATGCAATGACTGTAGATGTGGTTAGTGAAAAGAACACAAATCCAATGACACTGGTGGATCCTTATGTGGTTTGTGAAAATAACACACATGCAATGACTCTAGATGTGGTTTGTGAGAAGAACACACATGCAATGACACTAGTGGATCCATATGTGGTTTGTGAGAAGAACACACATCCAATGACACCGGTGGACCAATATGTGGTTTGTGAGAAGAACACACATGTAATGACTCTAGATGTGGTTTATGAGAAGAACACACATGCAATGACACTGGTGGATCCATATGTGGTTTGTGAGAAGAACACACCTATCAATGACTCTAGATGTGGTTTCTGAAAAGAACACACATGCAACGACACTGGTGGATCCATATGTGGTTTGTGAGAAGAACACACATCCAGTGACACTGGCGGATCCATATGTGGTTTGTGAGAAGAACACACATGCAATGTCACTGGGTGTGGTTCATGAAAATAACACACATCCAATGACACTTGTGGATCCTTATGTGGTTTGTGAAAAGAACACACATGCAATGACTCTAGATGTGGTTCATGAAAAGAACACACATCCAATGAGACTGGTAGATCCTTATGTGGTTTGTGAAAATAACATACATGCAATGACTCTAGATGTGGTTTGTGTAAAGACCACACATGCAATGACACTAGTGGATCCATATGTGGTTTGTGAGAAGAACACACATCCAATAACACTGGTGGATCCATATGTGGTTTCTGAGAAGAACACACATGTAATGACTCTAGATGTTGTCTATGAGAAGAACACACATGCAATAACACTGGTGGATCCATATGTGGTTTGTGAGAAGAACACACCTATCAATAACTCTAGATGTGGTTTGTTAAAAGAACACACATACAATGACACTGGTGGATCCATATGTGGTTTGTGAGAAGAACACACATCCAATGACACTGGTGGATCCATGTGTGGTTTGTGATAAGAACAGACATGCAATGTCACTGGGTGTGGTTCATGAAAATAACACACATCCAATGACACTGTTGGATCCTTATGTGGTTTCTGAAAAGAACACACATGCAATGACTCTAGATGTGGTTCATGAAAAGAACACACATCCAATGACACTGGTGGATCCTTATGTGCTTTGTGAAAATAACACACATGCAATGACTCTAGATGTGGTTTGTGAGAAGAACACACATGCAATGACACTAGTGGATCCATATGTGGTTTGTGAGAAGAACACACATTTCAATGATGCTAGATGTGGTTTGTGAAAAGAACATCTACACATGCAATGACACTGGTGGATCGATATGTGGTTTGGGAGAAGAACACACATCCAATTACACTGGGTGTGGTTCATGAAAAGAACACACATCCAATGACACTAGTGGATCCTTATGTGGTTTGTGAAAAGAACACACATGCAATGAATCTATATGTGGTTTGTGAGAAGAACACACATGCAATGACACTGGTGGATCCAGATGTGGTTTGTGAGAAGAACACACATCCAATCACACTAGCGGATCCAAATGTGGTTTATGAGAAGAACACACATGCAATGACTCTGGATCTGGTTTATGATAAGAACACACATATGATTAAACTGGTGAATCCATATGTGGTTTGTTAGAAGAACACACATTTCAATGACTCTAGATGTGGTTTGGGAAAAGAACAGACATGCAATGACACTAGTGGATCCATATGTGGTTTGTGAGAAGAACACACATCCAATGACACTGGGTGTGGTTCATGAAAAGAACACACATCCAAGGACACTGGTGGATCCTTATGTGGTTTGTGAAAATAACACACATGCAATGACTATTGATGTGGTTTGTGAGAAGAACACACATGCAATGACACTAGTGGATCCATATGTGGTTTGTGAGAAGAACACACATCCAATGACACTGGTGGATCCATATGTGGTTTGTGAGAAGAACACACATGTAATGACTCTAGATGTGGTTTATGAGAAGAACACACATGCAATGACACTGGTGGATCCATATGTGGTTTGTGAGAAGAACACACCTATCAATGAATCTAGATGTGGTTTGTGAAAAGAACACACATGCAATGACACTGGTGGATCCATATGTGGTTTGTGAGAAGAACACACATCCAATGACACTAGGTGTGGTTCATGAAAATAGCACACATCCAATGCCACTGGTGGATCTTTATGTGGTTTGTGAGAAGAACACACATTTCAATGACTCTAGATGTGGTTTGTGAAAAGAACACACATGCAATGAAACTGATGGATCCATATGTAGTTTGTGAGAAGAGCACACATCCAATGACACTAGTGGATCCATGTGTGATTTGTGAGAAGAACACACATGCAATGACACTGGGTGTGGTTCATGAAAAGAACACACATCTAATGACACTGGTTGATCCTTATGTGGTTTGTGAAAATAACACACATGCAATGACTCTAGATGTGGTTTGAGAGAAGAACACACATGCAATGACACTGGTGGATCCATATGTGGTTCGTGAGAAGAACACACATCAAATGACACTGGTGGATCCATATGTGGTTTCTGAGAAGAACACACATGCAATGACACTATGTGTGGTTCATGAAAAGAACACACATCCAATGAACACCGGTCGATCCATATGTGGTTTGTGAGAAGAACACACATGCAATGACTCTAGCTATGGTTTGTGAGAAGAATACACATGCAATGACACGGGTGGATCCATATGTGGTTTGTTGAAAGAACAGACATGCAATGACACTACCTGTGGTTAATGAAAAGAACAGACATGCAATGACTGATGGATCCATATGTGGTTTGTGAAAAGAACACACATGCAATGACTCTAGTTCTGGTTAATGAAAAGAACACACATGCAATGACTCTGGTGGATCCATGTGGTTTGTGAAAAGAACACACATGCAATGACTCTGGTGGATCCACATGTGGTTTGTGAAAAGAACACTCATGCAATGACACTGGTGGATAAATGTGGTTTGTGAGAATAACATACATGCAATGAAATCTGGTGGATCCATATGTGGTTTGTGAGAAGAACACACATGCAATGACACTGCGTGTGGTTCATGAAAAGAACACACATCCTGTTAGACCCCTCCTTTATAAAGGAAAGGATCTCTGTGATTGCAGTGCTAGTCCCTGGATCAATGCTAGCATCCACTGTTTAAGATGAAGTACACAGATACAAAGGTCGTTTATTACAGTCATTCCAGAGATAAAACATAGTCTTTTACAACTCAGGGCCAGATGCCTAATACAAGAGTTTATGGAATAAGTAAATAAACATAAGTCTTCATCTTCATGTGCCACAGGCAAGCATGTTGAGTGTAGACTCATGACTCCTATTCATCATCGGAGTAACCTGCAACATTACAAGTTACAGCCACAGAGGGTCAATACTTTTGAATAGTATTGGCAAGTGATACCTTGGCTTATTTAAAGTGGACTATGATACTATATGCATTTGGCTAAGTGTAGCTTAGGCTTGCATTGCTCAAAATAGATTTCCCTTATCATTTGAAAACACTAAGTTTTTGTTTTGACAAAATCTTCCCAAGGCATCTACCAATCAAAGATTGAAGATCCTTTAACCCTTGTACACCCACAATTTTTAACTTAGAAGTTGGGATGAGGAGATTCTTGATAGCTTCCATGTCTTGATGCTCAAATTGTCCTTTTCCAGGGACATGGCTAAGTACTTAGATTTTACAGTCTGCAGAGGTGGTGCACTTTCCCCACAAGACTTGGTTTCACCAAGACAAGATCTTTCAGAAGCCTTCCCTTAGACCAACATGGACGCGCTCCAACCTATCAAACCCCTACCACCCACTGTCCATTTGGCTAAGTTATTGCAACCTATATGATCCAGGCAGAGCCCATAATGCCATGTGGCTGCACTTGAAGCTTCTCAACATTTGACATCTCAAATCTCTTTGTTCCTGGGTGGCCATCCACAAGTGAGATATCAAGTTTTCCCTAGTATACTGGACTTGGTGAAGCCCAAGTTTTCCCTAGCATACTGGACTTGCATAACCACTCAACACAAACCATTCTTTCCATTCCACCCAGGTGATTCATTCACTTAGTTGTTTTATTAAACAAAACATAAGTCCACAGACTTAGAAATTTTTCCATAGCATGAATATATATTCCACCCTTGTTTTCTATTAGCTAAGCTAAGCATGAAAGTAATAGGAATCTTAACTTAGGAAATTGCTACTAAGGTTTCACTACTAGGTTTTCCCATAGCATAGTTTATACTTAGCAAAATTCCATGCAAGTTTTACTTAGAAAAATCACTAATGCATAGTGAAATAAAATAATGGGACAAAAGTATGAAGCATCACTTGCCTTGGTAATGAGGAGAGTAGCACTCTTCACAGTCACAATCACTAGCAAAATCTACACAAAATTGTGGCATACAATTACACACAATTCATATTCAATCAAAAATAATATGAATGCATGCATGCATGAATTTACTAAGTGGGGATTTTGAAAACTCTACCAAGCATGTGCATGTTTACAGAAACATAACAAGACACCAAATTTGCCAAAACAAACTTATTTAACCCTAAAACAAATTACTAAACTAAATCCATACTCAAAATAGCCTTAAACATGTTTCTACAAACAAAGTCATTCTAATCGTTACTATTTGTTAAACACATTGGATATTCAGAAAGGTCTTGTTTCACTGAATCCAACGGTATAAAGTTTGCAAAAATCCAACGTGGCAATCAAAAGTTATAGGCATTTGAATTTGATTCAAAATCTGATTTTAAATCTGTTTTTAGATCTAACCCTAGCCACGCGTCGCGTTGTGATTGGCGCGTACCGATTCGCCTGGATCGAGCTCTGCAGCCGCAGGATCTAATCAGATCGCACGTTCCAGATCGTGTACCGCTTCGCCGATAAGTGAATCTATCCTAACGCTTGGATCTAGATCTAGCGGTAGCGAAACGACCATGTCTGGCCCGGCCGGCGTCAATGGCGGAGCGCCGGTCTCTGGCGCTAAGCGTTCAGATCGTCGCGAGAGGAGAAGGGTCATACCAGGTTAAGAAGCTCTGAAGCTCAAATAGCGTCGGTTTGCGAAGGCGTGCTCGGCGATGATTCCTCGTCGAGTTGAGTCTCGGCAATTGGTTCTGATTGGGTCGAAGGCGGCGTTGTTGATCACTAGGAGGCAAGCGGAGGGTGTGGTTAGATCACGGAAGATCTGAGAACAGCGTGTGTGAAAGACAAGGCTTGAAGCGGTCTGGACTTACCCGGAGGTCGTCGAGTCGAGGTTGTCGTCGGTGCTTGCGGTGTCGGTGGAAACGGCGACTGAGGCGTCTGAGGATGAACTAGTGGGTCGGAGGTGCGCAAGGAGATTGCAAAGTGGCTCGCTTGAACGGAGGGAAAGAGGCGCAGAGGCTCACTGAATTGATCGCGGAGTGAGCTACATCTGCGGCGGTGTGGGGTTGATTGAGGCGGCCGGTGGCGGAGAGGTGGTGCTAAGTGGGGAAATGACCCCGGTGCGAGAGGATCTTATAGCCAGGCTCGACAGAAATTCGTGGATTAATGCCCAATTAAGCTCGGTATCATTGCTGCAACGGCAGTGGCGAGATCGTCTGTGATTCAAGGGGAAGACGATCTTGGCGTGGAGAGGCTCGTGCCGTCTGAAGTCGCGAGGTGGTGATTACGTCGCTTTCAGCACATGTGTGAAAGAAAAAGAAAAAGTCCGGGTGGGCTTGTTGGGCTCGATTTGAAGGTGGGCGAAACCTGGCCCAGACCCTTTTCATTGTTTAAACCTTTTCTTTTTCTATTTTGGTTTTCAGGAATGATTTAAATATGAATTCAAATCCTTTTGAATTCAAACAATTCTGAGGATTTTTAGCAGTAGGTCTTGAGGTTCAAAATCAGTCATTTAACCATGTGGTTACCTTGCAAGGGCTTGGTCAAGCTTGGGCTTAATACAAACAGAGACTTTGCCTCTGGTTTGCAAATGTTTTGAAAAGGGTTTTGAAATTATTTCTAAGTTGAAAACTTTGGTTAAATTGCTACACCTAAACTTTCCAACAATGGAGGCAAGCAAAGAAGTTCCTAAACATTCAAGTCTCAAAGGGTGATGGCCAATTGAGTTAAATTTGCTCACATGAAATCATAGCACAAGCTTCTGTTTCTGAAATGATTTTTGAGAAAAACCCTAAATGATGAAGGATGCAAGGAGGATATGAATGAGCTTTGAAATATGAATTTAGGGATGTTACCAATCTAACCCCCTTAAGATGAATCTCTCCCTCGAGATTCGGATTGGCTAGCAAATAGGTGAGGGTGGTCTTTCTGAAGATCATCTTCTCTTTCCCATGTTGCTTCCTCTTCGGAATGATGACTCCATTGCACTTTGCAAAACTTGATAGTCTTTGTCCTTGTGACTCTTTCTGCGGTCTCAAGAATCTTGATAGGCTTTTCTTCATAGGTGAGATCACTTTCTAGTTGAACTTCTCCCAAAGGTATGGTATCCTTCAAAGAAGATTCTTGCATTTCTGGGTGACATTTCTTAAGCTGACTCACATGAAAAACATTATGAATTGAGCCTAATAAAGATCTTTGGATTCGATTTCATATGCAACTTCTCCTTGCGACTTAGAATGTTGAAGGTCCAACATATCTTGGTGCCAACTTCCTTTGACTCCAAATCTTTTCACTCCACGAAGTAGTGATACTCTGAGATAAGCTCTATCCCCAACCGTAGGTGACTTCTCTCGCTTAGAATCCAGCGTAGCTTTCATCGAGGCTGTGCTATCTTCAACCTGTTCCTAACCAATTTGACCTTTTCTTCGGCGTCTTTGATAAGATCTGGTCCAAACAAACTTCTTTCTCCCACACCATTCCATAGCAATGGGGTGGTACACTTCCTTCCGTAGAGAAACTCAAATGGTGACATCCCAATGCTAGACTGGTAACTGTTATTGTAAGAGAACTCTGCGTAAGGCAGACTTTCATCCCAACCCGCTCCATAATCTAGGGCACATGCCCTCAACATGTCTTCAAGAATTTGATTAGTCCTCTCTGTTTGTCCATCGGTTTGAGGATGAAAAGCGATCTTGAATTCAACCTCGTTCCTAAAGATTCATGAAGCTGTCTCCAAAAGTGAGAAGTGAACTGAGTTCCTCTATCAGACACAATACTCTTAGGCACACCGTGAAGGCATACAATTCTGCTCATGTAGATTTTGGCTAACTTGGCACTGGTATAAGTTGTCTTCTGGTATAAATGAGCCACTTTAGTTAGGCGATCCACTACTACCATATGGAATCATACCTGACCTGGTCCTTGGTAATCCATTAATGAAATCCATACCAATATTTTCCACTTCCATTCAGGAATAGGCATTGGTTGAAGCAAACCTGCTGGTTTACGATACTCGCTTTCACTCTACTACACACATCACACAAAGCAATGTGTTCGGCGATGTCCCTTTTGAGATTGTTCCACCAAAATCTTTCTTCCATATCCATGTACATTTTGGTGTTTCCCGGGTGAATAGAATATGGAGAGTTATGGGCTTCTTGTAGAATTAGTTTCCGCAATTCCGGATCTTGTGGAACACAAATACGGTTCCCGTGCCATAAAGTACCTTGTTCATCTATATGGAAACTATTAGCTTTCCCCTGGCTAATCCTTTCCTTAATCTCTTCGATTTCATTATCCATCTTTTGGGCTTCTTTAATCTTATCCAACAGAGTGGGTTGAACATCCAAAGACATAAGATGTCCCCCTGGCACAATCTCCAACCTGAGTTCTTTGAATTGCTTACACAAGTCATCTGGCAATTCACCCTTGGTAAGGCCATTTACAAACGCCTTACGACTTAGAGCATCTGCTACTACATTTGCTTTACCAGGATGGTATTGCAAACTCAAGTCGTAATCCTTGATAAGTTCTAGCCATCTCCTTTGTCTCATATTGATTTCCTTCTGGGTGAAGATATACTTCAAACTCTTATGATCGTGAATACTTCACAACGTTTTCCCAAAAGGTAATGTCTCCATGTTTTGAGTGCATGGACAACAGCGGCTAACTCTAAATCATGAGTAGGATAGTTTACTTCATGAGTTTTGAGTTGTCTCGAGGCATAAGCCACAACTTTTCCGCCTTGCATAAGTACGGCACCTAATCCTTGATGCGAAGCATCAATACCTTAAATCCTTTTCCAAGTCTGGTAAACAGGCGGGTCTTGACACAAGTCTCTTCTTTAATTCTTGAAAGCTGAGTTCACAACCTTCAGACCAAGCAAATTTCTTATCCTTCTTTAACAATTCTGTCATTGGTTTGGCAACCTTTGAAAATTTTTCAATGAATCTTCTGTAGTAACCTGCTAAACCAAGGAAACTACGAACCTCTTTTACGTTCTTAGGAGATTCCCATTCTGTCACAGCTGAAACTTTAGCAGGATCAACTGCTACACCATCCTTTGTCATAACGTGACCAAGAAATCCAACTTCCTCTAACCAAAACTCACACTTGCTGAATTTGGCATAAAGCTTATGTTCCCTCGGTTTCTCAAGTATCAAGCGTAGATGTCTTTCATGCTCTTCCTTGCTCTTCGAGTAGACTAAGATGTCATCGATGAAAACGACAACGAACTTGTCGAGAAATTCCATGAACACTTTGTTCATCATATTCATGAAGTATCTTTGGGCGTTGGTTAAACCAAAAGGCATCACAGGTACTCATACAATCCATACCTTGTGGTGAATGCTGTTTTAGGTATGTCTTGCTCTCTTATCTTGAGTTGAAAATAGCGGAAGATCAATCTTGAGAACACATGCTCCTTCTAGCTGATCAAACAAGTCGTTGATTCTTGGTAAAGGATATTTGTTCTTGATGGTTACCTCGTTGAGAGAACGGTAATCTATGCATAATCTTTGAGTTACATCTTTCTTTTCTCTGAACAAAGCTGGAGCTCCCCAAGATGAAGAACTTGGTGGATGAATCCTTTACGCAATTGTTCTCCAAGTTGTTTCTTGAGTTCCTTTGGTTAAATCAGTGACATTTTATAAGGTCTCTTTGCTCTTGGTCCGAACACAGTACCAAATCTATTATAAACTCTACATCTCTATCTGGTGGCATTCCGGTAACTCTTAGGAAACACATCCTGATATTCACACAATTACAAAGTGTCCATACTAACCCCTTAAGAGAATTCAGCTTACTTCCCTTAGATTTAAAATTGGACTTGAATTTTATCCTCTTACCTTCAGGG